>JAHWXV010456527.1:0-22147 GCA_024586415.1 Phrixothrix hirtus
TATATATATATATATATATATATATATATATATATATATTGGCATGGCCATATTAGATATATCAAAACTTGCGTTTACGACTTTCACAAATCCTACATGCTTAATAAATTCAACGTAGCAGACTGTAAACTTACGTACACAGATAGAGACAGTTTAGTGTATAAACTTAAATCTGATGATGTATATAGGGAGGTAATTAAAACTGATGTGCATATGTTTGATACTAGAGATTACCCTGCTAATAATAAATATTCGATACGTCTAGTCAATATAAGAGTCTCTGAACTTATGAAAGTTGAACTAAACGGCCTATTAGTGATCAATTTTATTAGTTTGCGTTCGAAAATGGATGCTTTTAAGGTTGAAAATGGGAAATACGTTAAGAAATCAAAGGGCGTTAGATATAATATTATGAAAAATAAAATCACTTTTCAAGTATACGTGGACTGTTTGACAATGCGAAAACACAAAGGAATGTTCAAGGAAGCATAAGATCTAATGCGCATAGCGTTTACAGCACAGAACAGCGTAAAATTGGCCTAAATTGTTTTGACGATAAATGGCATTTACTTGACAATAGTACCAAACGTTACTTCACGGGCATTACAAAATTCATCTTCGCTAATTGTAAGTATTATTCGTATTTGTATATGTAATTGTATTTTTAATAATAATTATATGTATGTTTAAAAATAAAATAAACACTGTATTATTTGTATTTGAAATTGTATTTTAATAATAATTATATGCATGTTTAAAAACAAAATAAACTATTTGTATATAATTAAATCTTATTATTTTATTTAACTATTATACAAGTCAAAACTTAAGAACTAATTAAGTAAAACAGAAGGATCTGCCTAGATGGGTCTTTGAAATCTAAGCCATTTGATGTATTCCTTCTTTCGTTTGCGTTTCAGTACTTTTTCAACTAGATGGACATCATCATGGGTCGTCTTTTGGAGTTCCTGTTCATAGAAGCCTCTCAGGATTTTGCATGTCGACCAGTTTATAGGTAACGGGCCTGGTAATTTGAATTTTAGCAATTTTGAACAGTTTGGTGAACCAATTGGACGTAAATCCTTTTTCAAATACTCCTTTGTATTTACTGGTTCATACTACGTCACCAACTTTATAACGATGTTTTCCGAATATCTTCAAACGATTGTATACGTGATCGAGTTTCGTCTTAGAAATGACGTCAGCAGGTTTCATTGCATTACTTCGATATCTACGATTGTTATGGTTTCTCCTGACGTTATCCAGGACGTCAAACCAACGATATTTTCCGAGCAGATCAAAAGTCTTATACAAATCTTGCTTAATTGTTCTAATAACTCGTTCTGCCATTGGAGCGTTCTTAGTCGAATAAGTAGAGTAATTATTGAAGTTATAGGTCTTCATTAACTTTACAAATTGATCGTTATACAACTCTTTGCCATTATCAGTCTGCAAATTTTGAGGAATACGTCGCACATCATTTTTAAAAATCTAAGCCATAGCTTTAGTAAAATCTTCACCGCTCTTTGACTTTAACAGGCGAGTCCATAAAAACTTTGAATAATAATCAATGACCACTAAAATGTATTTGTAACCTTTGTTTTGTTTTGCGTAAGCTATAAATTCGCCTAAATCGGCTTGTCATGACTTATCTTGCCCTTTAATTATTGTTCGCCTTCGAGGATAGTTTCTCCTAGTAAGTTTATGCAACTCCTTTACGATTTGTTGTTTATACATTATTACTTTAACAAATAGTAAAAAGTAGTTATTTTTAGGCATGTATATGTAACCGGCCTCGGCTAGCTCTTCTAAAATTACGACTATTTCGTTCTCGTGAGCTGAATGACCTGCAAGATTTTCGGACCAAAGAAGCTGCAATTTGTGGAGCAATTCGTGAACGCTGTCCCAATACTTGTACTCTGGTGGATTTCTGTTAGGATATACTACTTTGAAGAGGCCACCGCCTAGACTTTTATGAGTTTTCTCTTTTGCTTTGTGTGCTGGTACAGCAGTCTGCATTTTTTGTCTTTCACCTTCGTCTAATATAGGCTTAATTATATTTACATGCTTGGGTGACTTATTTCCCTTTATTTGGCCGATGGGGGTAAAATTGCATCTCATAACATTTGTACTTAATATTATTCTTCTATAGTTGTCTCTATCGGCTTGTGTAACTTGTGAAAAATTCGGTTTCTCTATAATCAAAAATTCATATAAGCCAGGCGTGCCTTCATATTTATGTCCTTTAGTCATTAGATCGTTACCTACAATTTCTACGGCATCTTTACCAATTAGATATTTATCATTCTTAACATTATACGTAATGCCGTACGTTGTATCAATCTTATTCTCGGTATTTCTAATCACAAGTTCAACATAGTAGCGCGAGAGTGGTGCATACTGCTTGAAGAAGGCCTGGGCAGAACTAGAGTCTTCCAGCATGGATGACAACATCGATGTATCTGTTGACTCGTCTCCGGTTGTTCTTCTTACTGGTGTTGCAGATGATGATTGATGCGGTCGAGTAGTCTCATCGACATCATTATTAGAATCTGTTGTTCCTATTGGCTCTTCGGAAATAAACCTAACCTCATTACTAGGCACAGATCTAATTCTCTGTTTAGGTATAACTATCCCGCGAGGCGAGGGATAATTTGGCGGAAACAAAAACTTTGGTATACACGACGACTTCAAAGTTGGAGTAGTGGCATTATTCTCTTCTTTTTTAACTTTTATCTTGATCCCAAAAATCGCTAACCGCTACCGTATTATTTGTGGAAGTCGGTTTAATTTTAGAAGCAATATCCGTAATAGGCTTTATAATAGTTTTATAAGTTTTCTCTATAAGTGTCTCGGTGCTTAGTTCTCATCGATGTAATGCTTGATATTTTCGTTTTACGGCACCACGAGCTTCAATAATTTTACGTTTTAACTTTTTCGCTTTTACGTCCTTATATACTGCTTAGCTCTTGATAACAACTTCGGAACAGCTGAACAGCTTTTTTTAACAGCTTTTTTAAACGGCTGAAGAACTTTTTTGAACATCTGAACAGCTGTTTTGAACAGATTTTAACAGAACTGTTGCACAACTTAACAGGTAGGTGATTCTGTGCAGGAAGAAGCTGAATATACGATTAAAACACCTTTTACTTTAGTTGTCGATTATATACTGATCGAAGCCTTTTCTATATCTGCCGGGTTTAAGGTCGAAATCTTTATGAATACTGAGAAAACCGTAAGCGTCTTGCGAGCACTTTGAACAGATTTCTCTAAATTCGTTGTAAGGCAGTCCCAACGTGATCTTCATAAACGTGCTTTAAATCTAGATCGTCTTGCTTAAATAGTACCAACATGTTAGCATTATCACGAACTAAATGCTTTGGAATTCTTGTATATGTATGACGGAGATAGAAACAGTCTACCCGTGCCTGCCCATGCTAAAATATACCCGAATATTATCTTACCTAGAGCAGGCAATGTCATTGAAAATAAACACCGAATTGGCCGTAGCTTGTAAATTTCCCAGCGCCGAAAAGGTAAAGGAATTTTCGGGTTTTTGTCGAAGGAATTGTATAAATTAAGTTTGGCTTGATCGCTGAGCGTTAATTTTCCAACTAATTTCTTTCACAGTTATTGTTACGTCTGCAGCACCTTCATAGCAATTTTTATAAGTTCTAGCCATTATTAAGACCAGCTCTTAACGCACGTTAATAATCTGTTTTTTGTACATCTCGCAAAACTCTATTATATGTTTTAAAGGTATGCAGGCAACGAAGCGCTTCTCAAGTGGACCATATTGAAAATAGTTATTCATAGAATTTTCTACGGTCCATCCGGTTAAATTTAACCTGTTCAGATCATCAACGTGTAAGATGCATAACCCTTGATGGCACTCATAATTCCGGGCATTTCGCAGAAATCGATTCTTTTTGTTCCTCGAACAAAAGGGATGGAAATTTTTTTGTAAACTTATACTCCGTACTGTCAGCATCCGGTAGCTTGTCTTCTTTTGCCGATCCGCTAATATAGATATACCTATTGTGGGTATTCGTTATTAGGTCTTGATTTTGAATTAAAATTCTGATTTCGTTTACATGTTCATATGTTCTAGAGCCGTAGGGATAATAAGTATTCAGTTTTCCCTTAACAATATCATCATCATAGGTGTAGCTCTTGAAGGCATTATATTGAGACATTTTTATCTTGTTCTAGCGCCAACCGATTTAAGGAATTGTTTCTCAGCAGGTGATAAAAGCACTTTTGAACGGAGCCTCTCTCTATCAAAAGCAGATATTCAACTATATACGCATATATTTGAGCTATTTCCTTTATAGCCATTAAAAACTACAACAGTTCTAGGCTGGTGCTGCTCGTTCTCATAATTATAATGAATTTTACAGCCCCGAAAATAGTCTAGAACTTCTTGAGGAGGTCCAAGGTCACCGAAGCTATTATAATAGAAAACGTTGCTCTTATTCTTCTTATAGCAAATCCAGTAAGTCCTAGGCCCCTCTTGACCGTCCAAATTAATTAGTGCGCATTCACGGGTCCACGCCTTCTTAGGTAAATTATTTCGCATAATACGGCTTTGAAGTAGGGAATATTTCTTGCATACTTTTTCAAATCCACATCGGTCAGCGCTCGTCGGGGCAACTTTAGTAGCTTTTTGAATTATTACGTGGTGGTAGAGGAGAGGTTAGAAGTAGATCGCTGCCACTCTTATAAGGTCTTAGATAAATTCCGCTGCCTTTCTTTCCAATAGCAGCCGCTTCAATAGCTCGATTGTCTTCCAGTTTTCTCCTGCAGCTTTTTTGCAGCTTGGCGTCATTAACTGCCTTAGCAGTACCACTAGCAGCGCCTTCCAGCGCCACCGAAGCAGATAAGTCCGCAAATAGAGGTATCAAGAGCGGAAGAAACCCGCTTGTTTTAGGTAGCGGTATTACGCGAGGAACTTTAACAGTTTTTCGGCTTCCGATAGCTTTTATGGCAATGCGAGCTGCAGTCAAGGCCGGCTTTATTTAACTTAGCAAACTGCCTCCGGCCGAACTTCCAATAATATGTTTCGCCGAATTTTTGATCTGCTTAAGGACATGTTTGTTAAAACATACGCTTCCTATTTTCCTCTTTAAAATATCTCCGCCCAATTTTCGACAATTCCGCATCTTGTTGCGTGCCAAGCAACCCAACCCAAACTTCCTTTTCGTTTTCATGTCCGCGCCTACAGCTATCATAGATGCTTTTTATCCAAACGAGGCGTCTTTTGCTTTGAACCTTTGCCGAGCTCTGTCCTCTAAAATACGGTCCTATATCTTTCACTTAGATAGCTGCTTAAACTGTAATTTATATCGTGCTGTTTACATGCGACATCTAACGGGTATATTCCCGGGTCTCAAGAGCTAGTCGGTTTTCTAATTTAGTACCTGGACCGCAATACTGATATTCAAGTAGGTGAGCTTCAAAAGGCAGCTTGTTAATAATCGTATTTACAACACCTGACCCCTTTCGTTGTCTAGGCATAACTTAACAGCTTGCTTTCCACCCTCACTATATTTATAATTTTTGAGGAAAAGGTAAAAAGAAAAACTAATGAAGAGATGTTTTATATTAATTCTTTTAAATAATATTTATTGTGTTAAAATTTTTACAACCGCCGTACATTTCTATCTTAAATCTTAAAGTTAACAGCTTTTTACGAAAAAATTTTAATTCTTCGCTCAAATGACGCTGTTTTACATTCAATTTAAACTAATTCAAATTTTTTCATTCGAAACTCTAAGTAACGACATCTTACATATTGACAATATCAGTTTTTGGACATTGGCATTTGACGGCATATTCGTTTAGGTTGTGTCTTATATTGTACCTTAATGTCGCAAATTGGCAATGGGGTGCATATGTAAAGTGCTCTAAAAGTGGATTATTTTCCCTACACCACATATATAAAGTTATTCCACACCAGTGACATCCAACTTTATCACTTACTTTAGTGTAAAATTATCAGTTGGTTGCTAAGCGGTGATGCCAAACATCGTATGTATAATTAGGCATAAACGTCGGTGGTTCCTTGCACACGGTGACCGGTGTGTATGCATACGACAGCAACACCTTCCGATCACGACTACTTCTGAGCTTTTAAAATTTTCTACACATTCTTGACAGCGGTGGTGGGCAAAAACGATCTTCCATCTCTCTCCCACTTTTAGTCTCCTCTCTTTTCTGAATTGTAATTTTTGTAGTAATCGTATGGGCAATCGTACTCAGAATTCTCAACGCAAACTCTATTTATGGTGGTTTCGGGTACGATCGTTAAAATACTTTCCCCATATAACGAAAACAGTTTGTAATATTGTACAATATCTCGCTTAATAGCTTTAGAATCATTATTCAGACAATAAACGTTAATATATGTAGATACACCCATACTGAATCACTCTATTTCTCTCTCTATTCATGTTAGTATGATATTAAGGCATCATTTGAATTGCATCAACTTTAAAAGTAAACAAGTGAATGCTCCGGGTGTCCTTGTGCTTTGATTTACGTGTAATCGTATGAGAAAATGTAATTTCTAGCCGCGAATCGCAAAATTTGCATGGATTCTTATGGGAAAAGAACACACACTTAAGGAGTGGGGGCAGCTAAGACACTCATAGATCTACGTTACGCGGACGGCACAACGGAAGACGCGGAGCGGCACTCCCGTTTGCGAACAGCACACGCGGCACTTGCTCGGACCGTGCAGTTAAAAAGAAAATAATAAAATTCCAAAATAAATTGTTAATAGAGTAAATTAAATAAAGTGTTATTGTTTGCAATTGTGCGCTATATACAAATATATACAAGTTCAATATTAAACATAAATGGCAGTGGTAAAAGGTAAATAAAACACGAGGAAATAGTTTTTATTTAATGTATGTGGCTTGTTGATGGGTGCGGATACCCTAGGTGATGATTTCGGCAAAACGACGCCAGGCGTCGCGAAGTCGGACGGCGTCGTGACGTTGTTGATGGATGGCGTTGGGACATTGGCGATGAATAGCGTTGCGACGGCGGTGGCGTCGGGACCAGGTGCACCTTCCCTAGCTGAGCACGACTGCCAAGGTAGACGGCCAACTTCCACGGCTTAACTTATGTAGTAGGCCTCCTGGACGGCGTGGACACAATAGTTAGGTAAAGAATGAAAGCACAAATGCGAGCCATTGCTCGTATTTATTATCACTGGTGGCCTGAAGGGCGTCGTGACGGTGCTACACATTAATTGAATTTAAATTTGGATATAGGCACCAGCAGGAATTAATGTTAAAAAATAAGAACGAATTGTATTTGCAATTATAAAGTTTATAATTAATAAAAACAATAAGCAGATCAACAAGTAACAATCAGTATAAGAGAGTAAAGTTAAATTAAATGAGTTGAACGAACTTAATTGTAAAGAAATACAATTGCAATAGTGTTCTATGTAATGTAATTGAATTAGGCGTAGCGTCGGTAGACCTGGTGGCCTGGATAGTTCGAGTAAGCAATATGTATAAGTTGAATGTACTTATGTGGGCACACTGCTAATCGCGCGCTTAGCACTCGTGACAGCACATAGTAGCCATTACACGGCGTTGGACTTGGTGATCCGTACCGAATGAGCGTGACGTAGCAAACAAAACACTGTGACTAAGAGGCCAATTCCTTCTGAGTTTGTGTTTATATAGTCCTTTTCGTTTCTTCCTTGTGTGTTTAGATTGGCCGATGCGCTGGTCAATGATACTACTAAAGGGGGCGTAATATCTAAGCCATTCTCACGTCGGTACGTGCACAACTATAAAAAGTAAGGTAATGTTACCGGTGCATGCGTACTTAACCCTCATTACGTCACCATTACACATCGCTTAATTCGCCCACGCGCAGGAAATAAGGTAATAAGCATTTCCTGCCACGATAAGATACGGGTGAATGGAATTATTCATAACGGAAATGCAATTCAGCAATAATACTATTTACATCGCATTCTAGTAGTCCTGAAACTGTATATAAGCCCCAAATTTTTATAAATATTGTTAGTTAGAGAATTTCACGTCGACTTCGCGCTTCGCCCTGTCTCCAGGTCTTGCCGCATAACGCAAGCTGTCTGCAAATACTACATCGAACACCACATTAACTTAAACAATCGGCAGTTGTTTCATTAAAAATTAGAAGTGTTTTCGACGCCAACGCTCGCCGATAATTTATTGGTTGGCGCGCTCGTACGGCATCTAAAAGAATCGACGGGACGGTGCCGCTTACCTACAACCACACTCAACCGATTAGCAGCCAACCATTCCTTCTGGAGGAGGAACAAAATACTTCCAGTGGCGCCCAAGGAGAAGAAGAAGCGAGAAGCAAGAAACAATGGAGTTCCCCGAAAACTACAGCCTAAGGCTACTTCAGTAAGAAGAAAAAGTTCTGGAATAACCGAGAAAAATCGATAAACTATCTAATATTGAATTATATCGATTAATTACGGCGATTCAACAATTAACCGTTACGATGGAGGAGAGACAGACAGGAATATCACAACCTGTACCAAGATTCTGCGGGGAAGATGCCGAAATTCCGAAGGCATATTTCGTTAAATACGAAAAATATATGAAAAATAAGCGCGTACCTCAAGAAGATTGGCCCAGCCACTTAACAAGGTCCTTGGTAGGAGAAGCAAATTGGAAACCATTCCCATAGATTAGGAGTTAGTAAAATCAAGATTTATCGCTAAATCCGACCACACAGCCAGATTGGTCGAACTCACTTCAAGGCTTTATGGAAATCAACAAGGCGATAAAGAATCGACAGAAACGTTAGTTTTAAATGAATGGGCCCTATACAAGCAATTAATACCAGAAGCTGAAGAACAAAAAATGCTGTCCACATTACTACACCAATTAAAGCTGGAGCTACGCGTCCTTTTCCTGCGTCATCCGCCAAAGTCCATGGCTGGAATCCTCGACGAACTTACCACAATCGAGGGTGCCCGCACAACATTAAAGCAACCAGCCGCAAGAACAACCGTCAAGGCCACCAACGATATCCGAAAACAGTCGCTTCCACGCTGCCGCTTGTGAAAAAATAGCAGTAAACACCGGTACCGAGATTGTCCCAAGAATATACCGTCCAACCAGGGAAACCCTATGGTGGCTAAGACCCACTAAACCTGGCCGTAATCACCACATCAGCCAAGGTCGCCTGGGGCTCCTTCGACCCCAATACACAAAACGAACCGGCCGTCAATTTAGTCACTACTGGATCCAAAGCCAACGTAGGTGGTCAAGCTATACCACAAATCAATGTCGTATGCATAACTTAATCAATTCGCATTCTATTGGTTAAGGACATCCCCGAAGAAATCACCTTGGGTTACCCCTGGCACTTGTAAAGTAGTAACCGACTTCCACCGACGTTGTTTGCACTTTGGTATCGACCGCCGGACGATGGTCTTCTGGGAGATGCCCGTAAATAAGAAAGAGCGTAAACAAAATACCACTAATGTGGAACCCGACTTGCCAAGGCACCTGAAGGAACAGTATCAGAGTTTACTAGAGAAATTTCCGGAAGTCTTTGACGCCGATAGCGCCGTTAAAGCAACACTAACCACCAAGCACCGGATTCAACTACGAAAAGATTCTCCGTTCCGATTACAGCCCTATCGATACTTACAGGCGTAGAGGAAAGTACTTTACGACCAAGTAGAAGAGATGCTCGCCGATGGGGTCATTGAACCAGCCACGTCCGATTATTCTTCACCCGTCGTCATCGTCGAAAAAAGACGGAACTCCTCGTTTCTGCGTCGACTACCCACAGTTGAACGCGTTTACAATGGACGAGACTTCACAACTACCCGTCATCTCGGATATTCTCAAGGACATAGGAGACGCCACGGTCTTCACGGCATTAGATTTGAGGGCTGGTTATTGGAAAATCCCGCTGGACGAGAACAGTAAGAAGCTGACGGCATTCGCCACCCCGGATGGAGCCGCATATCAATTTAACATTATGGCTTTTGGACTGAAGTGTTGGTGGACTACCTCCACAAATTTGCGGTAGCTTACTGGATGGCATCGTGTTCTCGAGGAGCACTTAAGCCACCTGCCACTTATGCTCAAACGCCCTGGCATGCACGGACTCTGTTGCAACATGAAGAAGTTCAACTTCGGAAGACGCAGTCTCAACTACCTGGGCCACGAAATTACCAGTCAAAGCTCCGCGAATATATGCCTAATTTCGCTACCTTCGCCGCCCCACTGACAGATTGCCTCTCGGTCAAAGAAATATAAATGGACCATCGAAACCGAAACGCCTTCGTCCAACTTAAACAGACATTGGCTATGCCATTACAACTAATCCGGCCCGACACAAAACGTCCATTTATCCTGTAAAACGACGCGAACGCCTTAGGACTGGGGATGTGTTTTTCGAAGAAGGCGAAGAGGGCACTAAACGTATAATATCCCGTGCTTCATCTAAGTTCACGCCGACAGAAGCCAAGTATCACTGCAATGAACAGGAGTGTTTAGCAGTGTGGTATATGTAATTACGGACAATATCTGGAAGACGACCGTTTAAACTGCTCACAGACAACCGAACCCTGCAATGGCTGGCAAAGAGCAAAAACGACAAAGAAAAACTAACACGGTAGTCTTTATTACTACAACAATTCAATTTCACCGTCGAGCCCGTCCTTATCAAGGTCGCCAGATGAGACCGGTGATGATAAACAACCTTGTTTGGAACGATTACTTCCACCTACGTCCGACCTAAAACAAATCGAAGGAGACGTTCCGATTTACCAATAAATCCGAGACGACCGTACATCAAAAAATCAAAATTCCAAATTTTGCAAAAATGTTCAATTTCATTTATTTTGGAGAGATCGATAACATTGGAAATTCATTCCATTGTCATGATTTGGATATAAATAACCTTGAATAACAAATGTAAAGCTAAGAGAGAACTGTGCTTGGATCACTCTCGTACCTCAGGAGTGGAGTAGAGTCTTTTCTATAATGTGTCTACCACGCAAGTCTTCGTGCTCGAATACGAGGATCTGTATCTTGTGAGAGGTTGATTCAGATTACGACGCCCATACTCAAGGCTATGAGGGTTCAATTCATTCCAACGCAATATCCAGCTTATTACGCAAACTCTTGCACCCGCTTGCGATGGGATAAGCTCGAACCTAGATTCACCAGCTTCTGTAGAAATGACCGACTTATACACAGCATATTAAGTCAAACGAGTCAGAACAGTACGAAATCAAAATTGTTTAAAAAAAATTAGGTAGCATTCTTATTCGCCAACATCAATTCAAAGAGCAATTTTAATATGGTTACAATAAAATTCCCAACTAACCTTATTTAAACTGATAACATTAAATCCTACAACCAGTATCCTTTAGAGTAGTTCGATTACGAAACGTTGGAATGCAGCAAACCCAAACCTACGCATTATTAATAATGAAATATTACGAATTGGCGAAATAAGGAATTTTCGAAAAGCATGTTACCGAATATTTGGTAAAAAAAACAACCGTTATAATCCACTGATCCGCAGCGTCTCCAAACTAAGCTACATTAAATGAATAACCCCTTCTGGTAGGCAATAGTAAGAACTAAAGACTAAGATTTGAATCTTTGTACATACATAATTAGATTTAAAACATGCAAATAGCTAAGATAAATCAGCATTATAATATGTATAAATATTTCAAATTTGTACATATCGCACATATTATTTCATTAAATAAAACGTATAAACATTTACATTTTATATTAATAATTGTACGGAATAAACAAATAAATATTCGCTCAAATGGTTTAAGAAATAAAAATAAATTAATTCGCAAGGTTAATGGGAAGAAATTACAAAATTTGACAAAAATGATGCATTTGACAAATTTTGGGGCAAAAACATGTAAAAATAAGTAAAATATATAAAAGGTTTTAGATAGAAAAGAGAAATTAAAGCCCCAGCAAGGGTCTTGCAAAGAGCACGTGGTACACAAAATAAAAGTTTATTTAAATAGACCATCATTAAATGTACGGTGAAGGAGCACTTAAAAAAATGTGACGAAATGTCACAAAAGTGCAACCTCATGCAAAACTTATAAATCTTGTACTTTAGCCAAAATAAGAAATAAATAAAGTAAACTAAGGGAAACTCCCTAAAAGTATATACAGTGTGCGTCGAACTTAAGAATTGAAATAAGGAATTCCCAGTTAAATTAAATAACCATCTGAGTTAAATTAAGCGTAAAGTGTCCCATAACCGTACATTCTGTTACTTAGCTTCAACTAGACCCAATATCTTTACTAAACTACCCAAAAATATAGGCTGTAAACGGCACAAAGCTGAAATGACCTTACAAGTTTTAAAAAAGTGCTATAGCCGTTTTAGAGCAAATCGCAAAAAACTTAAAGGTCGTGAGTATAAAGCAGTACTTGCAGTCTTTCGATTTTAGTTAATTTCTTGCCGCCCCATGGACGGAAGATACCAAATTCAAATATAAAATTTCAATTTTATAGGCTGTTTAGCTTTGAGAAATGTTGTTTAAAATTAATGCTTCAAGTACTTCCGTTTACTTACTTTTCGGAAATGTCTTAAAAAACCTCTTAATCCATGTAAAACAATTGAGTGGCTAAGCTACGTACTAAATTTAAAAGAAATCGTTAAAAACAATTTCAAGAAAATTTCGGGAGATCAAAATGACAAATAAAGTGGCAGGTACTTTCGGTAATTAGATTTTAATCGAAATCTTGATTTTGCATGCAAAGATATTTATGACCTTAACGTAAATTTCCATTTACCTAGGACTTTTAGTTTCATAATTATTTTATCCAGAGTTAACGCTAAAGGTATTTTCGGTTATTCGATTCCAGAAAGTTTTTATGAGAAACCGCGAAGATTATATGAAAAGGCAACAAATGGCTTAAATCTAATTTTTAAAAAATCGTTAGACCTAATTTCGAGTAAATCGCGAAAATTCAAAGAATGATAAGAGGAAAGTGGCACTTTAGGTTATCCGATTGTAGTCAAGTTATTGCTGTCACGTGCTTGGATAGATACAATTTTGAATATACGACACTCGCATATGCGCAAATGCGCACACGTGAACGATCGTACTTTCCCGTACACACACGGGCATGCGCACAAGCAATCACACATACGCCCACACGTACGCTCGCACACATATGCATACGCGCATCGCGAATACACACACATCTCACACCAATTTCTAAAAACATGACTTTGGGATTCAGCGGGTCTCTAAACATGTATTTACACTAAAACTTCCACATTGAAAATTTTGGACGAAAACAAGTTTTACCTTGTTTTACCTTGTTACAAGTCTATTGCTTTTATGCCTAATCCGGCAATATTAAAACGATTCCTCGTAAGTATTGAATTGTATTGTTAATAAGAATTTCCTAAATAAATACATCCTTATGGGTTTATGAATGAATTCTTTTGCTATCGCTTAAATTTTACATCTTTAGACTATTACTTATACTTCAAATTAAATAAATAGAAAGTATAAAGTTATTTTTCAATATAATAGAATAGTTCAGTCTACCGTTGGAGAATGGAAAAGTAAATCATTTATAATTGATAATTCTATTCAACGCAAGTTGCTTAGTGGGTGAGTTGGTATCTAGAAGATGTTCTAAATAATTGTAACAATAAAAGTATAGGTAATTTATAGTTTCACATTTTAATTTTAAATAATACATTACCTATATGTTAATATGTATTTTTGAGTACATTGAACCATTGGCGACAATTATATATTATGTGCATGTTTCCGCCATTATATAGGATTTCTATAAGCAACAATTAATTTAATTGCGATTTTTGGCTTTTTAGGATGAAAACTTTTAATTTTGAAATTAACCGTTAACCTAACCACTGACAGCTATTTTTGAAGATAGGTGTGTCCTTATCAACTTTTACTTCATTCAGGTAATTTTTATTAACGATAATGGAATTGTGGATATTTCTCTTCGTTAAGTAAATTTAATTTTTATAGATCAAAACTGTCAACACGTGGTACGTCATGTATCTTTCGCAGTTGATACTCTCGCAGATGTATTCAATTTGACATATACTCTTAACCAAGCCAACTGCGTACATTTAATGACTATGGATTTATTACAAACCGACATTTATGCATTTCTTGTGGTTAGTAGAGTTAAGGAATATGTGGGCTGACATAATTTGTTGTTATGGATATTGCATGAAAGAAGAATTACATTTGATATGCCTACCAATTTGCATTCTTATTTTGTGGTATTAAATTGGTGTTTAAACCTTAAAGGAGGAAAAAACGTACGAGCCAGAAAATTATAAGAACAGGATCAATGCAGTATCTTTATCAGATAGAAATGAAACGAACAGACGAACGTTGAACAATTATTAAGGAGCTTAAGTGGATACCTCGAAATATATAAAATTAATTTAAAACACAATGAGGGAAAATACCAGGAAGTTGCGTACAAAAAACTAGGAAAACTACAGCAATATAAGGACAAAGTAAAAAGTTGTATACAAACAAAACACTGAAAGGTTCAATATACAAATTATTAATTGTCTAATAAGCAATTGTAAGCATGATGCTTTAAATATTGAAAGTATATTAAATGATTGCTTAAACATAAATATAGCTATAAATAATTCGTGCCTCCAACTTGACCATAGGTTGAAATGTGGAAATAAAGTAACCAATGCCTCAGTAATAGTGTATCCAATAATAGGCGAAATTGTGTTATATGACTAATCATTAAACGCGGAATGCATAATTTTATTAATAAATTATGTTATGAAAGTCTGTTTATCACAGTTACAAAGAATGCTGTTAAATTTAAATTATAGTGACATTTAAAACAGCACTTTTTAACAATATCATTTACCACAATATTACATAAAATGCAAAATATTAAACAAGGTAATAAAACAATTGCGGAATTTACTAATGAGATGGAGTCATTTATCGCTGTTAAATTTAAAATATTGCAAACCCATTGAACAATCCTACAAGTAAAAACGTAACATTTAGTTGGTCACAAGATTGTCAAAACGCTTTTGAAGTATTAAAAGAAAAATTAATGAATCCGTTAATATTGCAATACCCTGATTTTAAAGAGAAAATACCTTTATTTTAAAAATTGATGCTTCATGGGCACTACTAAGAGCAACAAGATAACCCAGTAGCGTCCTTCATTCGTATATTCAATACTTCAGTATGAATTGCTATACATATTGCAACGAAATTAGTTAATTGTTTTAAAATGTTTATTTATATTCACTAAAATTACAATTATTTATATACACTTAATTATTTAAAAATTTATTTCGTAATCCACTAACAGCAAACATTTATATTTCTATTTATGTATATTTATATTTATATGAATATCAGTAATGAACAGTGCAAGATTCTAATAAAAACTAAACTAAGAGAATTTAATGTGCTGTTTATATAGGAAAGATAAATTTTAGAACAATATAAAGAAGATTCCAGAATATTACTTATAATAATTGTGTAATAAATTGTAATGCTATGGCTCATTGCTGACCTAACTAAATTGACAGATATCGGTTGCTGCAATGAGTCATTGCGATTACATCAGCTATTTTATTATAAAAGAAACATTCTAGATGATTCTAGAATTTTTCATTTATTGTTTCTAAGTTTTGTTACAATATATAATGTGAACTACATTTTAATATGTAAATTTCAATATTTATGTCTGTTACCTATATTCAACGCTGTATTGGCTAATAGAATATTAAATATCTATCTATCTATGCAAGTAGAACATTGAATAAATCAGAAATAAATTGCTGTACGATAGAAAAAAACTTTTAGCGGTTGTATAGGCAGTAAAGCATTTTCGATTATATTTATACGGACGACAGTTCGCTATTGAAACCGACCATAGACCATTAATATACTTATTTAGCATAAGAAGCCCTCCAGTAGACTTATAAAGTTTAGATTAACGATAGAATAATACAACTTTAAGTTAAAGTACATACGAAAAACGGAAAACGCCTCAACAAACCCGTTATCAAGAATAGAGGTAAATACTAAAGGACTAAGTGAACTATTCAAAGGAATTAGTAACTCTGTCAATGCAATTACGAGAAGTCATTCAAAGGGAGTAGATATAAAACATAACGATTTTAAAAAAGGAAACAAAATTGGTGTTGATTATCTTGAAATTGTGGAGCTTCTGACGAAACCAAATGCAATAACGAATAATTTGGAGAAATCATAAGAAAAGGTGAGCTTACTACAAATTATAACAGAACCATTGCTTACGGTGGAACGTCGCCAATTATACGAGTAAAATGGACAAACACTTGTTCAATGTCGATCTTGAGGAAGTCATTGAGAGATCTAGAAAAGGTTTGTATGGAAAATATTATAATTGAAATACTAATAAGAAAAAGGGATAAAAGTGCAATACCTATTATTAAAGCAATTTTAAAATTTGTGAAATGATTTGAAAGCCTAAAAATAAACATAACGATTTCAATTAACGTTACTATGATCGATGACTTATCAACAAGAAAACTGATAATTAATGATTTTCATATTTTGCTTATAAGAGAATATGTAGATATAAACAGGACGTATAATAACATCATAAAATATTGTTTTTGAAAAGGTTTACGGAAAAACGTGGAGAACTTCATAAAAAGCTGCGATAATTGTCAAAGATATAAATATAGCAGACGGCGTGTTGAACATCTACTAAAACAGACACAGTATTAAGTGCATTTGAAAAATATACTTTGATCTAGTAGGACCTTTAGAAGAAGACGAAAACGGATATAAATACAGTCTTACAGTCCAATGTGCTATAACGGCACGAAAGAGTCCTTACGACCCTGAGGTTGTCAAAGATGGTATTATCCCTGAATTAGCTGGTTTGGGGAGGTTCTACATTTGCGGTGAAATCGGTTAGGCTTTATTTAGCCTGAATTTTAATTCAGGGCTTATAAGTAGGTGCCCAAAAATTCGGTAAATAGTGGTAGATACGGGCGTGGATGTGTTTTTAACGATAAAGGAAATATGATAGTCAAGAGTTCTGTTATTATAGAATCCAGGAAAATAAAGAGACTGATCTTCGAACCTTTAGATCGAGAATTGTATTAAAACGTATTTACGATATGGTGACTTTTAATGCATGCCACTGGGCTCTTACTTCGATCACGTACAAGCTATCCAAAATAGGTTATTCACTTAAAAATTAACTAACATCTGAAAGAAAGTATGTGTTACTACAACTACAGATTTACATATATAAAAGAAAATAAGATCTGTACTTAAAGATTAAATATAATGCTAATAAAAGAATATGATTTACAATTAACAATTTACATGTCTCCCCGGAAGGGAATAATGGAAACAACAAATTTCTATATCTAAATCAAGGGACCCTTGCGTTGCTATTAATTAAACTAAATCTATAATGAAAAGGAAGTATTGGCCCTCGTGGCCTTGGCAATATAAATAATTAAAAATTAAAATAAACTGTAGTTTTTTATTTATAACAGTAACTAACTCGTCTTGAATGTTTACGTGATCAACTAATTCGTCCCAGTAGGGATTACTTAACAAGGGGTGTAGGTCGGTGGAATTTAGAGAATGGTTAAATCACGTACTTGGTGTTTGGGAATCGTTAACTTCCTGAAGGATTCGAAAATAACAGATGTGTTGTCTAGGATATTTCTTATCGTATTCTACGTACAACCTTGTCGGACTTAAACCCTTTGGTTCCGAATCGATAGGAAATTGAAGTTGACCCCTTTCATTACAAATTCGCTCTGGGTGGAAATACACCAAATTTCTAACAGTATGATCCCCTATTGCGTCATTTGAGTAACTCTTCAATTATATATTTTAAATATCTCCTGGGCGCGCACTAGGAAAAAGCAACTTAACCTTGCAACTCCCAGATCTCTACTACTGGTAATCGAAATTTTCTCCTTGAAATTGAAGGAGGAAGACGAGAGTGGTTAACGTTTATTTTTAGACTTGCAAGCCTTCTCATGGGAATTGCTGAATTAATATTTTTCAGAAACATGCTCATGTGTTTTATAAAACATAACCTGGGATTTTCGAATTTTAATAATTGCTGTTAAAATGGAATTATACAATTTACAAATTTACAGTTGTCATTTTGGCATAGAAATGATACTAGTAATTCACCAATTAAATTTTATTATTACTATGCGGATGTATGTACCGGGTGTTTCCAAATGAATGACAAATGTGGTACAAATTTCGGACGCGCTTACAGTTTTTATCAAAATTCATTGAAGCATATCTACTGTGTAAGAAAGAAACAGTAACTAAAGCTTTTGTAGATAATTTTATACTTAGATATAGTGTACTAGAACAATTTTAACTGGCGCAGATATAGAATTTGTCAGCAATTTTATCTAAAACTTGCAAAATATTTGAAATAAATAAAATGAACTCAATAGCATATCATCAAGGAACTTGATGTTCTTTAGAAAATTCACATAATAGTTTAGGTGCTTACGGATGCAGGCAGCCAAATACAAACATGCATGGAGTGGTTAGGTATCTTTTTGGTGTTTCTCATATAACACAACTATAAATATAGAAACATAGTACACACAATTCGAATTAGTTTACGGGAAAATCGCCAAATTATCTTCAAATTTAACTTATATGGTAGCGAATTAAAGTTTAGAATTCAAAAAGCGTGTGCCGAAGCAAAAAAAAGCAAAACAATCAAAGTTAAAGAGAAAATAGCACCACGATCAAAAAGTACACCAAGTGTAAAATTTAGTATAGGAGATTTAGTTCTAATAAAATACTACGGAAAACAAGATAGATACATTGTGGAACAGGCGATTTAGGGTAATCATAGATCAACCAACAAATTTGATAATTAGTGTAGATAAGAAACGGGTAGCAGTGCATAACAGTAGAGTGAAACGCTATTATCTGTAATAGACACACAAAAACAAAAGGAAACATTTGTTTTTTGCAAGCCGACAAAAGCCTATAAATTTCAATAGGCGAGCAACCTTTCGGGATTAAAATTCTATCAATGCTCGTTGCTTGGTATGCATTTCAGATATCGAACTGATTATGAATTAGACTGTTACTTAACGACGCTATGTAAGAAACTGAAAGTTTGTGTGCTCAGACGACATAAGGCTACATACTGCAGGTTAGAACTTATTTCTGTCCCCACTACTCACACACTGGCGTTGCCGGAGATCTTAGTTATCAATCTGCCCTTAGATATATAAGTTTCGGATTAGGTTATTTAAATTCTTCCCGAATTTTAAGAAATATTTTTTTATACTAACACTTTTTCACATTGAATTTAGATCCTCCAATATTTGAATTTAATACGAAATTTGTTTTCGCAAATTATCAATTTTCTTCGTTTATTCATTGCAATGTTAAGTTTTTACAGCGTGATAAAGAAATCTAACGGTCTTATGGTTTTATCTGTCATAGCAACAAGATACATTTATTATATCTTTTTGCTTTTCCAAAATGTTTCGTTTAAATTTTTTCAATTTAGGTTTTCTGTAATTATGTAGTCATTTTTGGTTTGATATTTTCAATTAATTTTATTTCTGTGATGACCTCTCAAAATTCATTTTTGACCATTCTAAATTACTTAATTTTAAAGCTAAGTTGAGTATTGGAGATAGACCAGGAATCATAGAAACGTTACTTACCTGCAGTTAAAGCACCAACTCAAGTTCAGAGTAGTAATGTATCTACAATAGCTCTGCATTTAGCAGTATGTTAGTTTTGAAATTCTAGGTTAAGCCGATAGCTAGTAATTAAATTCAATTGTGAAGCAACTTGAAGACGGGCGTTTTATATACGGTAACACTTTATTAATTTATCTAACAGTTATCAAATAAATTATTCAGCAAATGCTCATGCTTCATTAATCTTTTAGCTTTTTATACATACTATAGCAATTTTTTATAAACCACACTTTGTCACGTGTTCATTTGAGTTCCTGGCGAAGATAGATGGCTCTGTGTATTATAAATATATTTGTTTGGTATCAAAATTGGGGTGGGTTTTCCCCTAAATCGGTAATTTGCCTTTACAAATTGTTAAACATCGAACTATATCCGTATTTATTTTATATATTAAATTGGGTTCTTAAATTTATTTAACTAATGATCTTTCCTGGATTTAGAAGAATAAATTACGTACAAGAAATACGCTAAACAATATAAAATCATGCGTACTAAGCCAGAAGAAATCTGCTAGGATAGGGTTGGGTGACATGGTTTGTTAGATAGCTAGCACATGATAAAAATGAATAAGGTAAAATTTGAAAACCACGCCATTTAAACCAAGCGTTCGTAACAACAACTTACCTTGCAACTTTGTAAGCGTACTAGTATAACAATGGAAAAAACATACAAGAATGTTATATTATATTATTAAATCGTAACACTAAATATAAATTTATAATTTTCACAATATTTCACAACGACATTCCGTAAAGCTAAAATTCAAATAGGAAATATCTAAAAGTTTATAGTACTTAAAAATTCAAATATTGTATGCTATTACCCCGTTCTTATAACGGGATATTAGTTACGTCAGCTAGCTCTGAGACTCTACAGGAGTGTGCGTGAGATCTGCACTTAAATAGCATACAACGGGTAACAGTTTAAGAGCACCAGACGGTGCTCGTCAGATATAAAGTAAATATATAGTTAAAATAGTGACCGTTGTATAATATTTGTTTCTGGGGATAATAAATATACACATTGGCAAGAAAACAAACAGATTGCAATCAAAACTTAATTAACAATGAAGTTAGTTAAAGAAACATAAATTAATAACAACATTTTATATGAAATGAGATAAAGAATGCAAATACACACTTAGTCAGAGTTTCGATTATTGATCTCCTTGTAACCTTACAATCCCTCCATTTGGACTTCACGGTGGAATTTGGTTTACACCTCATTTGTCTAACAAGGAAGGGCAGACGCAGGTTGTTGAAAAATACACATACAAGTAATATGTCTAACATGACACTGAAAATTAAGTTAAGTAAAATATACAAGGAACTCTATTATCAATAAGGTTCTGACTTATTTTTGATGTTATAAATACCAAAAAAAAAATAAAATTAAATAATCGCAAAGAAAGAAATTTAATTTAGGTTTGGTAATATAAATCAGTATTCCTTTTAAAAGTTGAAATTTACTATTAATATGAATTAACCTAACGTTATTACTTCAAAGAATAAGGTCGAATGTTGTTCCTTATTTTTGTGGTTATAAA
Organism: Phrixothrix hirtus; assembly: GCA_024586415.1. Lineage (NCBI taxonomy): Eukaryota > Metazoa > Arthropoda > Insecta > Coleoptera > Phengodidae > Phrixothrix > Phrixothrix hirtus. The sequence continues at coordinate 21,341 of JAHWXV010456527.1, forward strand.
CTGAATTAGACTATACCATGCTTAAGAAGCAAAATAATTACCCTTATTAATTATAGATACTTAACCTTTACACGATGTAACAAGATAATAGCTGGCTTAAAACTTTTTACCACGTGCTAAAGAACCGACATCGATTTAAACCTGCATCAATCTTTAAATGGATATTATAATTGCTTCCTTGAAATAAGACAATTCTTTGTGACTGAAAAAAAACTCAACGAACACAGAAAAATTAACTAAGTTATAATTACCAAACAAAAATGACCAAATTTCCAACGTTTGCAATAATATCGTATTACTATTTAATATTTAAAAATCCTTTTAAATTCATATAATTATTTTCATTTTAATGAAAACGATATATATTACATTAAGCAATTTCATTTGTATACAATATTTTTATTTTAAAATTATTTTATTAGATCATATTTTAAACAAACTATTAATAAAACATGTTTATTGCAAAAGCTCCGGAACAAGACAAGCTTCATAAATCTCTATAAAAGATTGACATGCGTCTTAGCCAAACATATTGGTAAATTGACAATGTTGCCACTTTTATTTTAGAAAATGAAGGTTGCCACTTTTCTGAAAATACTACAATTAAACTACTAATGTATATGTATACAAATATACATGTAAGGATGTAACGTTACATTATAAACAATGGAAAAATGACAGAGATTCTTATTGAATAATTCAAAGGTTTAATATATATAAAAATGACAGGGATTCTAATTGAATAATTCAAAGGTTTAATATATATATATATATATATATATATATATATATATATATATATATATA
>JAHWXV010456570.1:0-10225 GCA_024586415.1 Phrixothrix hirtus
TATATATATATATATATATATATATATATATATATATATATATATATATATATATATGTAGATTTAATAACAGGTACTATATTTCAGCGAACTATGTATAATTAATTTAAATTACAACGTCAATATTTCGTATGCGGTTGTATATTTCTTCAGGACAATGCGTAAAATTTATAAAATTACTTTGACATTAATGCCTTCATAAAATAACAATTATTTTTTATTTTACCTGTTTAGCAGCAAATTTAGATTTTGACATCTATTTAGAGCTGCAACCAGTTATTGTTTTCCTTCAATAATTATAACAAAAATGAAAAATAATGACACAAAATAAATTATTTGTTTCTTTGTACTAAGCGAAAACTGTCTGAGAGCAATTAAATTGATTCTTTTTAATAAAACTTTGTGTTTTATAAGTATTTAGAAATGACCAATAAAATAACACATTAAACTTTTTTTAATCGTTCATTACATTATGTAATATAATATTGCAGCTATCACAGTCACTGAAAGTGAAACTATAAAAGCTCTCAAATTTAATTGATATTTGTAGTTACATTTTATAGTTAGTCATATAATTCTAGTTCAGCGGTAATACAAAAATATTTCATGTTTTATCACAAGAATTTATTAAATTTCTAACAGTCGTGAGTAAAATAATGTATTCGAAGAAAACATTTCTCTACTGCCTCTTAAGAAACATCTTTGTAGTTTAAGGTATACCCATTTTTCCTTATTTTCCAAAGACATGCTATACTGTAGATTCTAGGTTATTTCCAAAAAATGTACGAAATAGCTTAGCTCTAAGCGATACATATAGCAAGAATGTTTAATAAAAAGGACGTCATGAAGGAAACAAACATATATTTGTTCTTATTGTTATTGCCGCTTCTCCTGTGAGATCTTGACAGTACAGTTCATGGTTTTCGCACATCATACACTGCTACTTTTTGCTTTACTAGAATATTGAAAATAAAATTAACGATCGCTTACAAAAATTCTCGTAGATAAACTATTATAAACTTTAATTTAAAGAACTATAACCAACATTACTTGTTACAGGTATCTGGTAGTGCAGGATTAATTTCTCACTTCGCAAATCTGCAAATTGTAATACCTATAGCCCATATACAAGGAAGCGGCTCTGGAGAACATCATGTGGACAGAGGAAGCATTATAGAGCTTGTCTGTATTATAGATAAGGTAAGAAAATTTATTTTGTTATTAAATTTATGCGAAGCTCTTTAGTAATATACTCAACATGTTCAAAGTTAGAATTACAGTAATAATAATATCCATAATCATATATAGTTAGTAGGTAGTCTCAAGTTCTCTCCTTAATCTAATACTATGCCCTTAAATTTACGTCTTGGTGAAACAGATTTTGATGCAATGATCATTAGGGAATAATTTAAATCTTTATAAAAAATATATATAGTTGGTAATTCATATCAAGGAAACGCTAAAGCCACCGCCGCCGAAGTATTTTATAAAAGTTTGACTTTTATGCGGAAACAAAAATGTTTAAATTGCGAATACAAGAAATGCAATTATTTTAATTAGAAATCGTGGATACAAAATAAGGTAAGCCTATTATAAAGTAAAGCTATTTTCAAAACTTTTACCGTAATTTAAACAATAGTCTTGAACTTTTTTCAAAGAAGGCCTATTTTCTATAATTGTAAGGTCTTCTAAATTTTGCAATTCCGATTACTGCACTTTTCTTAAGTATTAAGGAAACGGCATCAGATAGCACCTTCTAATTAGTTATGAATGTATTATGTAGCATCTTGTTAATTGGAAACATAAATATATATTCTGTATAATTATAAGTATAAGAGAACATAGTTGCAACATCTACAAACTTATTTCGCTAGAAAAAAATAAATGTTTAAATATAAATTATTGTAACAGAATATATTTCTGTTAGCAATCAAACTCTACATCGAATTACCAGCTTCAATGAATTATCATTTCCCTACTTGTCTGTTATATTCCAGAATGTATAGTTTAAACTTAAATAGATGAACCGCTGCTTATTTAGTTAGTTCCAAATGAAATATTGACGTATAAATATGTATATAGAAAAATAAGTTATGCTTTGGATAGATTAGTTGTATATAAACTAAAGAATAAAATAAATAAATAGGCAACTTGCGATTTTTATTGCAAGGCTGGCTGGTAAAATTCTACTTAAATATTGTAGTCGTATTCACCCATCAGTCTAGGCTTATTAACTTACCCTGTCTATGACAAGAACCATCAAATTTTAATAAAAAACACAAAAATTTCATACATTTCATTTTATTAATTTTTCTAAAAGTTAGACAACCAACATAACATGTATATTAAGTTGCATATGTACCCAACATTTTATTATTAATTAAAAGTATCTCTTAATTATTGTGTTATTTCAAAAATATTATCAATTACAAAGATACTAGCACTTATAAAAATTTAATTAATAAACGACAATAGCAATTTAAAATCATTTTACAGAAGTTCTTGACATTTAAATACATCTTGTACCATAAATCTCTCATATATACCGCAGAATTCATCTCGGAACATTATCTTCATTAAATAATGTTAGACAACCTATATTATTGCCTATTCTTTCAGAATAATCATAATTTAAAGTCAAATTGCCCTAAATCTTAAAAAGTAGTAAAAAAACTAATTTTATTATTTCACATACTTCTATAATTAATGCCATTAATGTTTCAACTCAGTTTCATAGAATAGATGCTGACACAGGTGATTAATAAGAATACTCCACCTAGGTACCTTTATTTCCATAGCAAAATCATCATTTTACATTATCTCTTAGATCTAAGTAATTTATGTTAATTATGAGTTTGATTTTTATATTAGATTCATTGTTTTTAATAGTTACATTTGATGTCGTGCTTTAATTACAGTTTAGCCTGAGTTCCTAAAACGTTGATTTAATTAACTAAAAACATATAAGAATAAGTAAAAAATTTAATTGACAAAAGATTGTACTTACCTTTTTTTTTAGTTACACGATTGCATTAAAAGATTAATTATGTGGTACGATAACCATTAGATACACTACCTTATTGGAAATTTTGTTGTTTTCCTAGTATAACTTCGACGAACATTGTGAACATTATAGCTTCCGAATGAACCTTAGCATCAGTTTTAAAAGTGGATTCTAGCAACAATGATTAATTATTAATTAAGCTCACTGTTCCATTATGTAGCCATAGATTTCATTATTATTTTTGATTATAATGCGTCATAACCTAAAATTTCTTGTTAAAAACTTTTTATCTCCTGTTATATAAGACAAATGTTATTTAATGACCCTTAAAATTGACAGAAAGTCAGTATACTACAGCATTTCAATTGGTATGCAACAAGAGTGTGTTTCTTATCAGCACTTTAATCTCCGTTGTATTAAGTTATTAGAAGCGAACACGGCGGTAGCTGAAACAAAAAGTTTAGTAATTTAGAGAATAAAATATTACAAAATATGTTATTTGAATCAGTTGAAGATACTTTTAGAAATTTTATGCACATGTCATTGAACGGTTTTGAACATTTGACCGTATTAGTTAGTTCAAAAGTGGAAAAAACTGATGGACATATAAGAGATGCAATTTACTAGTTTACAATACCCTTTTCGCATAACAAAACAGTCCATATTGAGCATTGTTCCAGCAGCTTGCGCTGCTATTGTTGAAATACTTCAGTATTATGTTAGGTTAAGTGTGAAAGTAAGTACATGTTCATTTTATCATTGGTTTTATTCATTAAATAAAAGAATCACTATATTTAGTTTAGTAAAGTAAAAATATCATCATCATCAGTTTCTGTGCTATAAATTTTTCTTGAAGTTATGTCTTGGGTAGAAGATAGCTATGAAGGAGCAAGGATGCGTCGGAGAAAGAATAGATATAGAACTTCCGACTGGCGATGGTATATTTTATTGTAGGAATACATACTGGAGTCAAGGTCGTAATTCTTGATAAGGGTCCCAAAAATCGGAGATGTTAGTCTTCCCATATCGGTTTGGAAAATAATGTTTTGAAAGGCTTAATTTACAAATGCAAGCGTCGTTGGATCATATTTTCTTATCCCATTGGCGATGTCTTGGTCATAGATGTTATAGGGATCCGAACTATACCCCTCTGTACTTTTTTGTAAAAGTTGAAAAGCTTTCTGCAACATATGATCTTCAGCGGCAGACTTTGATGTCGTACGCCTTTTCCTGTTGGTGGTATTTTTCTGCATTTAACCGATTTCTTTTATCTCCATTATAGCTTGATCCTGGCGTAACATCCTCAGTGTTCGAAACTGTTCAATTGTTTGTGTTTTTTGGGCTACTTGAGTATGTTCTCTCAGCTCAGTATTTTGGAAATTTTCTGTGGCCTCATTTGACTCTTGTGGAAAAAAATTTTTGTTAGGATTTATACTATGGGGTTGCCACAAACAATCTATATATTCAAGTATTTTAAACAAAAGGTGAAACATACTGTATCTTCAATTTTAGGTACTGATTTTTCCTGAAAAGTTAAAAATAACTTGATTTTTAGGTACCATCAACACAAGAAGAATGGCTATCGATTTCCACAGATTTTGAGAACACATGGAACTCTACACAAGCTAAAAAGGCTATGGATGGCAAGCACATAATGTTTCAATCGCCTTGAAACAGCGGTACAGAATATTATAATTATAAAAACTTTTGTAGCACAGTTTTGTTTGCTGTGGTTAACGTTGGCTGTAATTTTATATACGTCGATGTAAGATGCCAAGGGTGGATATCTGTTGGCGTTGTCTTAAAAAGTACTAACTTGTATAGGAAGTTGAAAAACGGGGCACTAAATATTTCAGCACCAAAACCTTTGCAGGTGTCATATTTTAAGAAGTACCGTATTTATTATTATCAGACAAAGCATTTTCTTTAAGCGAATATACTATAAAACCATTTCAATGCAATTCAGAAAAAGGTTCAATAGAAACAATATTTAATTATCATCTTTTCAGGACCCGTAGAGTTGTTGAAAACGCATTTGGGTTTTTAAGTGTCGTTTTTCAGATTTGGAACTAAAAAAGCGTCAAAAGCTTTATTAACCCGGTAGCACTCGTTAGCGTTGGATTTAAGTCATCACTCGCCCGTGAGTATTTATCTTACGGAGTACTGTTTTACATCTAATTCATATTTTGACTTTAAAAAAGGTAGATTTATCGATTGGTTATGGTCTTTAAATTTTAATATTGGTAATAAGTGGTAAAAACGTTACTAACCAGTTAAAATTGTTAGAAAAACGATATTTAAGTAAAACGTTAGAAATTTAGGATTTATTTAATCTTAGTTGTAAATTTCCTTTTTAAAAGTATAAATATGATTTGTAATTATTTTACGCAACCAAAATAAAGAATTATACACAAAATATAAAAACCATATACACTTTATGAACACGAAGCCTCGCACAATGAGAGAAATTCTCACATTACCGAACTGAGTTGAAAAACGCTTAGTTATTTGCCTTTATATTAAACGTGAATTCTATGGATCATTTTCAGACGTTTAGAAAGCCATAAAAGTCAATTAGATGAAATAATAAAATCTTATGACGTAAACCTTTTATGCAACAACATTTATTTCAAGAGCGTGAGCAAAATGCTCATATAGCGAGTGCTTCCGGGTTAACCACCATATATTTACATAATTTTGTACATAAGTGCTCAAATTCAAGAAATATTTATTCACCATCTGGAACTTTCGATATAGAAATAGATGAACGTACAATACCGGATAAATGGCAAATAGCATCACTTCAGATTATTCGTAATGTTCCTAGAAGAACGGCAAACCATTTAAAAAACATGGGTCATCATTCGGCAACTTACTTTCCTATAAATAGAGCAATATCTTGGCAAAATAATTACTAACTAGAAATAAAATTTATTCCCGCTCTATTTGTATCCACTGTCTGTGTCGGATTGTCGCGATCGGATAAATCCAAGGGCGAACTATTTGGACACATAAACATTGTTCCTACCTGTAACAGAAAATAATGTGAAAAGTTGGTTTATATTATTTGTAAATTTTACCCAAAATTTTACTAAATCGACCTAAACCAGTTATCTGACTTTGCTTCTCTCTTAACCAATAGCTGCCCATTAGTGACTTCATTTTATTTTTTAGTTCATTTGCAAATCGATCAAGAACAACACTTATTTCCTTCCAATAACCTTCTTTTTCAGAGCTTTTAAGTTTAGGATCCCATAATGACTGATGATTGTTATATAAATCAATTAAAAGCCTGCATGTTTCTTTATCCATTTTAAATAAAAAAAACTCGCGTGACTTGAACAAAACACAGGCATGTTCAGACCATAGAATTTACTCACTGCAAAGCAGCTTTGAGCATTACCAAAAACCGACCAACTTTGGCTCACTATGCGGCGGCCTCATCTTGCGGCATATAATATCGCGAGGCAGGTACGAACTTCGCGCAACGCGAGGCTACTTCGCAATCTACAGTGCACACAAAAAATGCAAGATCTGCCATTTTAAAAAACCTATTCAGCGTTATTAATTTAAAAGGGTGTCACGGAAAATCTTTTAACGCCACATCTTTTTAGTACACGAACAAACTATTTCCCTCTATTAAAATGAATTACATAAATATAAAATACTAGTTAAGTTAAAGATGAACTGTACTCGTAATTAATCAAAATAGCCATAAACGAAAATTACAACAATAAACTGTGGTTCATAGCTTATTGATTATGTACAAATTTGAAGCAGTTAGTAAAAATATGTCTGAACGTCTGAATGACTGAAAATTAAATCCTAGTTCCCATATTTTCTTTAGACGAATTTTCAACGATAGATATCATTTTTGAATTTTACAAAAATGCTTTCAAACAAAAAGCATTACGATGTTTGACGGACAGCTCATGTGTTCACCAATAGCCAATGTGAAAAATTGTTTGTAATAGTTCTAGCGATCAAGTCACTGCTACATGATACGTTTTTAAAATTTGATACTGTATTATAAACCCTAATCATTTCAAATAATTTCTGCATAATTTGTTTTTAATGTAGACACACACATATACACTTAACTCCTATAGCTATTTTTTGTAAATTTAATTCAGACCAGGAAAAGCATAATTAAGTAAATAGAGTTAAAATTGATTCTAGGAGATAACATTCGAATCAAGGCAATAGACAAATTTTAAAGCTTTTTAAAAAGTGTTCTTAAATGTAGTGTGTCTGTTCGATTTTAAGTGTATCCATAAATTAAATTTCTATCAAGTTTTCTACGTTGATTTCTTTTTGCATCGGAAATTCTAACACAAAAAGAAATCTGAAAAATTATTTTAGGTTTTAATTAAAATAATAAACTATGGAATTTATTTATTGAAAACCAATGTTGCTGCTAGTTAAGAAATAAAAATAGCTATTGAAAGTTTTGAGAGCTAAAGATTGCCGATCGTATTTTCTATTTGACGATATTTCTGTGCTGCAGTCGATAACATACACCTAGCGTAAACGATAGTTTTTCAGCTTCGTTACACAAGATGTGATAACACGGCACTGATTCCATAATTTAGTAAGCCTTTACTCGAGCGAATTGATAATTTAAGATAAAAAAGCTTTAAAAATTTATTTTAACTTTAATAACTGCTAAATTTTAATAAAAGTTAGAGCATAATTTGAAAGCCATAAACGAATTGTAAAAGAAATGTAAAATTTTGTAACGTCTTTCTATTAAAATTTATAGATTTAAAAGCACCCTTAATTAAGTTCCATTTTCATGATTTTTATTATCAAAAATTTATATTCCGAAGTTGACACACTCATTTTATGTAATGGTGCTTAAATAGATTTACTTGATTTAAAAAATATTCATTTTTTAAATAAGCCTGTTTTTGCAACTTAATAAAATTTATATATGTATATAAATATGTTCGCGTTTTAATTGTTTGAAGTTCGTCTTACAAAACGTTGAGTCTACATTATAGCTGTATTTTATAACAAAAATAAGAATTTGAAACAGCTTAAAGATAAAGGTAAATGTTTACAAGTATAAAATGATTTAAGTAAATAAAATAAAATACCACACCTGGCAATCAGCATTTATCTATGGAAGAGTTCCTCAACAAGGTCACAGTTTTAATATCTTGGTTCCCCAAAATATGAAAACAAATCATAAAATACGAGTTGTGCATTGGGTATGAAATGTATATCCTAAGCAACATTTTAAGTTATTGATATGCATTAACAACTCCTAAGTTGACTTCAAGGTGTTTGGTTACAATCAATTTCAACCATCCTAAAACGTTTCTATAACGTATATGTCACTAAACTGGGGAACAGCATTTACGTATATATTACTTGTTTATTACCATTGCAATTACGTTTCTCTAACTACAGAATTACGTGTTAATTCCGTTACAGTTTAGTCGCTGAAACTTATAATTACTTTTCCCCTTCTAATAATGTTGTTTCTATCTTACTCAAGTAACTTTGTAAGACATATTATATTGCTATCGTTTTCTGTAGAAATTTATCATGAGGTTACAAGGAACGTATTAAACAATAAATATGGATGAATATTTCTATAATAATGTATAACATGTACAATGCTCCTAAAATAAAAACTAATGCCTGTTTATTGATAAATGTGATTATGATACCTCTATAAAATAGGCGCGTCCCGTGAAATATTAATATTTATAAAAATAAACATTACAAAAATTATATAAAAAAACCATTGAAGTATTCGAAGTGAAAATATACAACATATTTTCACGTAAGTTGTAGATTTAATGTATTTGAAGTAAAAATTAATAAAATATTAACAAAATAACTTAAACAAAATGACGTAATTCATTGATTAGTATTAACAAAGTCGATAAAATATGATGATGTTCACATAAATACTTTGTCGTTAAGTTCTTTGGTTATTTTAACGTTATTGGAACTTGTGTTTCAACTAGCAAGGTACTGAATTTGTAGTCGTGAACCATAGAAACCAAAACGTTACAAAAACTTGACGGATGACTTGTAAGAAGCAACTTCTTCAAGGGACTAATTAAGTATTTAAAGATAGCTATTACTACTTACATTTTTACAGTAAAGTTGACATTCTTTAAGAGTAATTGTGAATTGTCTTTATTACGTTGCAGATACTTCTAATGCTACTGAAATGTATAATACTAGTTAATAATTATAAAAGGTAAATTTTAAGAGGCCTTTTCCAAATTTGACTTTGTGCTAGCGACAAACACACTGCTAAAGAAGAAAGATCGAGAATAGTAATAAATCAGACCCGCTTGCCTGCAATCGGCACAATAAAAATGGTATCAATTTCAATACATGTTTTAAAGTAGAGTCCTAGGTCTGTGTCTTTGTATTTTTACTATGCATAATTCTTTAAACGTTATACACACATATGTAAATACATTTTTAAAAATATAATATCTACATTATGTAAACGTATCAGTGCTTTCGTAAGTACAATGTACATACTTGTATATCAATCATCTACTTTTTAAAATAAAATTAATAATTAATTATGTTCAACATACTTATGTATATATGTAATTGAAATGAGATATTCACCTTGATGACTCGATTCTAAAATGTGCACAGCAGTTTGAATAAATTGAGGAATAAGCTAATGCAGTAAATTCCATATAATATTTTTATTTACATGCATGCACACATATACAGTGAGTATCACTTAAAATAATACTTCTTGTATTTTAACTATTTGCTGTAAGAGTATGTTTAATTAAAGGAAACAAGCAAAATATCATAAAGCATATTGGATGTACTTTTAATTTTACCTATTACTTAGACATAAACTTTATTTCAAATTAACAAATTATATAAAAACAATGAATTTTTATGAAAGTATACGTCAATTAAAATCGTTCAGTTGTACAGAGTGTACCAAAATATCACGTCCAAATTAAACGAGTTTCTTCTTATAGGTTTGTTTAAGATTAAACAATTACAAACACAAGTTTCTTACCCCTTAACGTTTTTTTTTTTGTAAATCGCTTCGTTTTCGAGAAAAAGTATAAAAACCGTTTTAGTGCGTACGCCTGGACAACATAAACATTACCAAAATGCTTATTACGTTCAAAGTACAGATTGCTAAATTAAATATTTCATTGTTGTTGTTTGTCAACAATATTTATGTGAATTGTAAAATTTATAATTTGCATATAA
>JAHWXV010456595.1:0-13167 GCA_024586415.1 Phrixothrix hirtus
GTTGTCAATTTTATTGAAAAAGAAGACAAATAGTTTTCGAAACGTTTAATTTTTATTAAAGTTACACAGTTTTAACCCAAATATTGTTTTAATTATTAAGACTTTTAGTTGTGATTTGGAAAGACCCTATATATATATATATATATATATATATATATATAGGAAATTATTGACATAATAAGATGTGTAAATACCGTATCCATTTGATACCAAAACTCACGAATAAGGATTTTTAGGTTATTACAAACTTCGATTATAAGAAAGAACTTTTGAAAACCCCTGGTTGACGAACGTAAAAGTTATTCACAATTTCAGCTCTTTACAAATCCATGTTTGATTCTAAAAATAACTGTCAACCACTAATCTCCCCCCCCCTTTCACGGTAATTTCAAGGCAGAGGAAAACAGCATCAAGAATTCAATTGAGTACTGAGCTTTCTAAGATATACATGCAGTAGCGCGGAGTGTTATTACCGTTTCCAAATTAGCAGTTACGAATTTAGTTACCCGTATCGATGATCAACAGTCTGAATCTTGGAAAGGATCAGGATATTAGGCGCTTCTGCCAATCAACAAGGAATTTGATCAAAAATTCTCAGTCCGCGTCCATCCAGACCAAAAGGGTTCCTCGGACGTTCGGGAAAAGGTATCCCAGATAGAATTTATTCTTTGGGAAACCAGGCAGTTATTGTCTTCCGCTACTGAAGTTAAAAATTTCGGCATTTACATGTAAGTGGCCATTATCACGCTTTTAATGCCTATTCTGTCTAACAACTCCAACACTTCCGGTCCTTAAATGTTCGCTGGGGAAGTTACTAACGTCCAGTTTCAGCTAAACATTTTGTTAGTCACTTATGTGAACTTTTTAAACATTTGCTTAAATGTATTAGTCAGTAATTATAGTTAATTCATATCGTTTAGGACCACTTTAAATTCAAGTGGGTCCATATTAAGTTAATTAATAAGTAGATTTTTATATACAGGGTATCCCACGACGAGATTTCGTTAAAAGCATATGAACAATTAATAGGAGTTGAAATTTAAAACTTTTGACGGAAGGGTTTTAGGTCAGGAGGAATCGATATAAAATATTTTCAAATTTCAGTTACTTCCGGTTATACCGGAAATAAACATGAACTTCCTTATTTCAACTGGAACATAGTAACTTTTATTATTAATATGTATTTCCGGGCTAATTTTAAGGTGACTTTGTTTAAAATAATTTTCTCTATCATGACGGGTTTTTGAAATATTTCAATTTATTTATAAAAATAGGCTTCTGCAGTGTTCCGCAAAAAGACAAATTTGTAATACGTGAAATAACTTAAGCAAACAACATTTTATGTACTTATTTGCCGAACTATGATACATCAAATACTTTTATTGAAATTTTACAAATTTATACAGGGTGTTCGAAACAAAATGATAAACATTATTTTCAAAAAATCGCAAAATCTCATTATTTTTAAATAGCAACCTGTACTTTTTTAATTTTATTACATTCTACACTTAAAATTAGGGGCATTTTGTGTTAATTTTCCTATACCTAAATAATCTAATTTTGATGTTATTTTAAAAAATGCTTTAATTTACTTAAAACTGCATTTTATGAAATTTTATAGTAGACTATGCGACTAGTATAAACAAATGATAATAATAGAAAATTATCTATCAGTATTAAAATATTTGCCATTGCTGTTTAAAATTTTGAATCAGTTTTTAATTAACATACAAAAAAATGTCGCGAACTGGTTTTAATAATGAAGATTTTCTGAATTTAATAATTACTTGTGGTCAATGCAATAGAATTGTTGACAGAACTTGCGGAATTTAGGCAGAAAAGTACCCTAATTGTCCAAGACCTACCAAAAATATTTTAAGAAATCTTTTAAAAAATTGCAAATCCTTTGGGTCTCTCTCATCAAAGAAGGCAAAAACAAAACATGTTACCGATAACGAAAATTTACAGATAACGACGTCAGCATACTATGCTGCACATCCTGGAAATTCTTCACAAGATGCGGAAACCGCACTGAATATATCAAAAAGCAGTGTGTATTGAATTTTACAAAAACACAAGTTGCGTCCCTATAAATTGTATCCCGTCCAGCATTTAAAAGAAACTTACTGTGATAAACGAAGGAAATGTTGTGATTGGTTCTTAATGAAATCTCAGGAAGATACAGACTTTACTAAAAATATTATTTGGACGGATAAAGCAAAATTTTGCAAAAATGGTGTATACAACCGACATAATACTCATTTTTGGTCTGCCGATAACCCTCATCATATTAGACAAAGACAGTTGCAAGAATCTTGGAGTTCTGATGCCTTTTGTGCTATAAAAGCTGAAAAAATTTTTGCATTATAATTTGATGAAGATAATTTAAATAGTGAAAGATTTGTATACATATTAAGAAATGTTGTAGGTGTTAGCTTGGGTAATCTCTCGGAACATGAATCTAACACTGCTTGGTTTCAAATGGATGATGCACCAGCACATAATACTCATGCTACAGGAGAAGTGTTAGATGAACTCTTCAATGACCGCTGGATTGAAAATAATGGACCTTATAGATTTCCACCGAAGTCCCCTGATGTAACGCCTTTAGACTACTTCATTTGGGGGTTTGTAAAAATCAAGTATACAAAATACCTGTTACAACTAAAGAGAATATTTTAAATAGAGTACGAGGCATGTTTAATGTGTTAGATCCAGCAATAATTCAGCGGGCGACAGGCAATATTTAAAAAGAACGGAAGCCTGCTTCAATAGATATGGAGATACATTTGAACAACTTATTTCGTTTTTTTGTAACTACAGTGAGTAACTTTAATATTCGGTTAATACCAAATTTAACTTTTGAAGGCATTTATTAAAACAAAGGCCATTCTTGTATTGTATAATAAATATAACACAAACTATCTCTACGTTTAAGTGTAGAATGTAATAAAATTAAAAAATATACAGGTTGCTATTTAAAAATAATGAGATTTTGGGATTTTTTGAAAATAAAGTTTGTCATTTTTTTTCGAACGCCCTGTATAAAATTATAAAATTTCAATTAATGTATTTGATGTAAAATAGTTCGACAAATAAGTACGTAACGTTTTGTTTACTTAAGTTATTGAACGTATTAGAAATTTGTCTTCTTGTGGAACACTGCAGAAGCTTATTTTTATAAATAAATTGAAATATTTCAAAAACTCGTAATTATAGAGTAAATTTGTTTAAACAAAGTTGCCTTAGAATTATCTCAGGAATACATATCAATAATATAAATTACTATGTTCCATTTGAAATAAGAAAGTTCATGTCCATTTCTGGTATAACCGGAAGTGTCTGAAATCAGAAAATATCTGATATCGATTTCGCCTGACCTAAAACCGTTATGTGGCATGTCTTAAATTTCAACTCCTATTAATTGTCCATATCCTTTTAACGAAATCTCGTCGTGGGATACCCTGTATCATGTTCTTAAGTTTTAAACGAATTTGTTTTTTAAGTAATCATTGAGCTCAATTTATGCTGATTGTATGTGAAAGTTATTTAATCTTATTATATTTGTTTATTTAAAAATTTGTTATTGTTCTAATTTCAGAAGTATTTAATAATTTAATAACACTAATTTTCTTACAGGAAAAATAATACGTTTAAGTATTTAGAGAACACTAATACGTTGTGCGTCTAACACCACGATTTTAGTATGACTTCTCCAGTGGCGTACGAGAAATCAAGTTCTTCGTAAGTATCGTGGGTACACTCATCACGTTCACGGTTGGAGCATATCGTCCTTGTCTGTAGTGCACCTAAATTCAATCAACTGTTATCGACAACAGATAAGGTGGCACCCAAAAACACGACCTTTACAAGTATATTTGACTTTTGAAAGCCGTTCTGAATTTTTAGCTCAATTTTTACGAATAAACCTATAACCCCCTCCCCCCCCCGCTTCGCTAACGCTGCCAGAGCATCGAGCTAATTCAGTACCAAAACAGAATTACCCTCGGCCACCTTAAGCCCAAGACCTGTTCCGTCCCGTTATAATTTATGAAAATAAGTCTAGTTTTTTTGATATGATCATTTAGAAAACCATTAAACGTAAACAATGGAATAGATTTTATGTTTATTATTTCCATTTTTTAAAGAGAAACAGCAGGGTCAGAATTGACCCTGGAATACGTTAAATGTATTATTTTAAGCGATACCAGTTAAATGTTAGTAGTCATACTGACTTACAAAATTTAAATAAAATATATTATAAGCTTCCTATATAATAAATTTAATACTTTTTTAAATAATATAAAATTATTGTAACTTGAGATTTTATTGTACTATTTACATCAAAATATAATTTAAATTTTCAATTTTATTCACTACGGACTTATTAGTCGTTTAGGTTATTTTTCTAATTTTTTAAAATTTTTACTTTATAATACTTATATTTTTATATTTTATCAAAGAAATTATTTATAGTAAATTATTATTTTCCACTATAAATTAATTATATTATATATATTTGTAGATGTTTTATATTACAGACATTTCACTACTACATAAATCTTAAAATAATTAGATCTAATTACCCTCAGTTATTTTATATTTTGACATTTCTACTTTATAACACAAGTATTTCAGAAAATATTTAAATTTCTTTGATGTAAATATTTAAAATATAAAATGTTATTTTTAAAATTTATAGAAATTATGGTAAATATTTACTATAGGGGACCATCCTCCAATAACTTTGACCGTAACATATGTAATCAAGGGCATGGCCCTTAGTAATCTCCAACAAGTTTTAACCGTGGCTTGCCATCCATTAAAAAGTTATAATCATAAAAAGTATATGAAAAATAAAAATTTTTCAGTACTGTTTTTCATAGCTTTACCTGATTTGCTCATTATTTACATTTACTTCCAACAAGTTTTAGTCGCCGCTCGCCCTTCGTTAAAAGGTTATAATCATAAAAAGCTTATTCACGATCAATTTCGACAATAATTCCTTCTCCGCCAATTTGGTTATTTATCAACCATTAATTGATGAGCTAAGAAGACAGATTGTTATAATTAAAGATTATTTTGAATGTAATTAAATAAAATAAATATAAATTACCTCTCTACAAAACGTTACAAAATATTTTGTTCTTTTTATGATTATGACTTTTTAAGGAAGGGCGAGCGACACCTAAAACTTGTTGGAGGTTACTCAGGGTCATGCCCTTAATAACATATGTCTAGGTCAAAGTTATTGGAATATGGTCCCTATAGTAAATAATTACCGAAATTACTATTTTTTTAGATTTACTTGTATTTATTAATATTTTCAAACAATTATGAATATGACATAAAAGTCGAAACATCAATAGATTATAAATAAGTTTATTTAAACGTAAGGAAGAATAATAAAGGAAGTAACTATTTAAATATTGATTTTTTATCCAAAAACAAATATTTTAATATGATTTAGTTTTTTGCAACATATGAAACAGAAATAACGATTTTTTTAGTGCATTTCATGTCCTTGAAGGCGACAAACTTGATGTGTTTCGTTCTTTTAGTTATTATTCTGGCGATTCTAAATTACTTCAGGGATCCACTTCAAGTGATCTGAAATAGTCATGACAGAAATACCCGTACTTTTCAAACACCACTAAGGACCCTACTTCATTATTAGTATTTCATAAGGTCTGACATTTTTCTGATTTTGTGATTAGATCATAAGCTTTTCTTTTAAATATTCTTGATTTTTAGGAAGCTGTTTTACGTATTTAATTGTGAAAATGATTGTATAAGTACTACATATCCTAGAAACGACAATTTTGCTTAATGATGAAAAATGAGCTTCATCAGACGTGATGATATAATAAATAAATGTATTGTGTTCTGTGGTTAATTTTTGCATTGAGACGAGTCAGCCGATTTCAGTTCCTACGTCAATTGTATTTAAACGGAAAAAATTTCAAATGTAAAATTGATATTCTTAAGGATACTCTGGACAATTCTAATTCATTGATTTATACCGTTCTAGTTCAGTCCTAGCTCTAATATTTTTAATACTGTTTACGTGGACTTCTGTACGTGGCGCACCTGTGTCGGCAACATTAACTATTCAACCCCTTTACTTAAATCGTTGCAGTTGCTGTTGAAGTTTCCCATTACAATTACTTGAGATCCATCGAAATAATGGCGGTAAACTCTACACCGATAACACATTTGACACTTCGATGATATAATTTTATTAGTTTTATTCATTGTTATCTGATTAGTTTGCCAACACTCAATTATAATATACTATCTAACAACATAACATGAAGTTATTAACAAACAGTTCTTTAGAAGCGAAAGCCCTATTCCGATTTTTGTTCCACCTTCTATAAATCTGAGCATACAGAACAATATATTAAAAGTAAAGTCCACGGACCTATAAATTGAAAAGAATTTTAAAGTAATGAATTAGCAAAGTTGAAAATAACAGTAAAAATACATTAAGCGCGCGAATACATTTCAATACAAGAAAATTCATCAAACCCTTTTGTAAGAAAAGTCAACGTTTTGATAAGTAATGGAAAAAGGAAGAACTGTATTATAAATTATTAAGCAAGTGATAAATTAGAAATTAGGAAAAGAATAACTGATGTGATTATTTGATTGGTTGATTTCAAAATAGACATTGACAAAGCTGAAAATCACTTAAAGACTTTAATAGCTTAAACATTCTCCATCACAAGTAATGAATGACTTTTAAAGAAGAAATGAATCACGTCATTCTAGATTTGTTCTTTACAAAGGGCTTATTGTTTAATGTTGCGCATAAATGATAATTCAACATTCAATTTAAGGAGTTTAGGTTGGTTTAAATGCCATAGCGCATATCTAAAGAAGATTCGTATTGTATCATTGCACTTAACGAGATAGTTTCAGTTGTATTTTCTAATTACGGACATTTATTATGAAGTAACTCTGCTATTTAAAACGTACTCAAAATAGAGTTAAACGCTAATAATTATTTAGTAAATAATATATAGGTTATTCTTGCATTTATAAAAAATTTGTAATTAGTATTAGTATAGAGCTCATTACTATAGAGCATTATTTTAATACCGCTAAGTTCTATAAATGTCGAAAGTGCTCATGTTAGATTAATAAAATAGCCAGTGTCACGCAATTAATAAATTAAACAGGATTGATTTTCTTTAAATAATTAATATGATTTAATGCTACAGAATTAAATTGATATTACATTTATTGCCGCTATATATTGGACTGATACTCACCAACAAATTAAGGTGCCGCCATTTTAATCTAAAATACTATTACATAAAATGTTTTGCAAAATAAATTAATAATGTTTAATTTTCCTATTCAAATGCAAACTAAAGTCAAAAAATGCTTCGAATAAATTACGAAGGCTAACCAGAAAGTCGATTACGTTTTTCAGTAAAAAAAACTCAATACAAGAAAAAAAATTTATTATATATATAAGCGGCGCCGAAATACTAGTTTTCAATGAAGTCACCATACAAATTTAGGTACCTATCATAGCGGTAAAGAAGCTTTGAAATTCCATTGCCATAAAATTCTGCCGCCTGAGACTTCACCCTATTAGTCACGCTCTTCCTCAGTTCCTCATCGTCATCAAAGCGCTGCGTTATGAACTACGACTTTATCTTTGGAAAGAGGAGGAAGTCGCTGGGCGCAAGGTCCTGACTGTATGGTGGATGGACAAAAACCTCCCACTGAATATCTTCAAGGACTTGTCGGGTGCGACTTGTCGTTTGTGGTCGAGCGTTATCGTAAAAAACAAAGACCTTGATCTCAACTTTCCTCTACGATTGTTCTGAATCGCTTTTCTTAAATTTTGTAAAGTTTGGCAATACCTTTCAGAGTTTATTGTTATTCCACGTTCAAAGAAATCAATAAGAAGCACGCATTTCCTGTCCCAATTTTTGCTTGAAAACAAGGTTTGCATGCATTTTCTAGCCTTTTTTGGGGAATTTGTGTGCCCACCCCCCACCATAAACTGCAATTTGGTCTTGAAGTTCACATGTTTGACCAAGGTCCCGTCTCCCTTTACGATTCGATCCAGTAATGAGTTGCCATCTTTGTCGTAAGAGTCCAGAAATGTTAATGACCCTGCCATATGCTGATCCTTGTGATTTTTTGTCAGGATTTTTGGGACCCATCTTGCACAAAATTTGTGGTATCCCAGTTTCTGAGAAACAATTTCATGCAATAAACTGCGTGAAATATGTGGAAAACTGAGTAAAAGCTCTGTTATTGTGAATCGGTGGTTTTCTCTAACCTTTTCATCGACTTTTGCAACAATTTCATCAGTCGAAATGCTTGGTTGTCCACTTCGTTCTTCATCGTGTACATTAGTTCGGCCATTTTTAAACCTAAAGTACCATTGAAGTACTCCACCTTCAGTGATAACGTTGTTCCCGTACACCTCACACAGTTGTCGATAAATTTCAATAAGATTACATTTTTTCGCTAATAGACACTTATTGCAGAGCGCATCTCAGAACTCGCGGGATTTTATATTGCGGCACACTTTTCAAGCTGTTATTGTGAAATAACGGGGAACGACACAAATCTCGCGCTAACACGGCTAGATGTAGATGGAGTCAAGGAATGCGCAGACATCAAGATGGGCGCGTTGCGCACGCTTAAAGCGGCTATAGACGAAAACATAATCGACTTTCTGGATAGCCCGCGTATAATAGGGATATTTTTTCCATAAGAATAAAATGCTTTAATGGTTGAAGTAATTTAATGTCTGGAAATTAATAAAACTTCGATGATGAGTTTTAAAATAATTTGTGATACGGCATATTTAGAAAAAATTTTATCCCATCATCATATTTATCGAGAACTAGGCACTTACATATAAGTACCCTCGTTTTTTATATAACATTAGTATTCAAATTTCAATGGAAATTCATGTAAATTACACTTTTATAGCAAAACAAATACATATGAAACACTTTTATTTCTTTTTACAGCCCCGAAGCTGGTTAACCAAACTGTGGCATTAAACATACGCCGATATACGTTGACAATGAATTTGTTTAATTATAGACAATTATGTATACCTTTTTTGTAGTTTTAGACATAAAATTCGATATATTACTTAATTGCGTATCGCGATATTGGGCGAGATTGATCGTTTGTACTAGATTTCAAACATTTTAAATTCGAGCGTAAATATTATAGTGACTTTTATGTACTGTATGTTAACAGCACTACAGATTTCAGACAATATAAGTTATAGCACATTGCTGAATTGCGAAAATGAAATTTACAATGCATTTTGCTGTACCTTTCATGATGAAATTCTTTTACAGCTAGTAATGGCTTGAACTTACATCCTGTACGTGGTTCAAAATAAATCTCAATACTTTTGTCACAAATCCTGTGAATAGTGCGATCTGTTTGTTGCAACCTAACTTAAAATAGAACTGGGGTGACCTTTAATGAGTGAATAATTTCACTCGTTTATAATATTGCTAATATACTAAATTCTTTTAATTACAATTATTTAATTCTTGTGAGTAGTATAATTGATTTGCATAATACATTAAGGTCGTTATGTGAAAAACTGTTTTAAATAAAAACTAAGGCAATTTAAATCACCGGCAAAATTAGTACAAATTTTTGTTTTATCTTTAGCTATGTAAGCTAATTAAGAACGATGGAAAGCATTTATTAAAAACTCTTAGGAAGTAGAATATACGGTAACTTATCAGTTAAACAAGTAATTGTAATCGAAAACGATTAGTCTTTGCGAAAAGCAGCGAAAAAGCATAGCGTTTCGAATGTTCAATAATAATTACCATCGTCGAATTAAGAAAACTGATGGTCAAGCAGTAATAAGTCCCAGCTCGGAGCGTCAAATTATGGTAACGAACTAAGAGTTAATAGACAATTACCATGCCTCGGTAACGTCGAAGTCGAAAAGTGGGTCAAAGACTTTTGAGTTTGGAGTAACGGATCAGGATAAAATGTAAAGTGATGTACACACGGATTATAATCAGAAAATTTAAGAGCTCTACTAGTTACTGATATCAGCTTTATAGTATAATTTGCTGGTGGACTTGTAATATTTCCAGCGAAATATGTTAATGTGTAAAAGCGACGCAAAAATTCCATTTGCAACAAATACGTGCGTCTTGCGTTTCCGCGAAATTACCAGAAAATTAAATTGAAAAGACATTTTAAAAGACAATAAGAAGTGAACCAGGAGTGAGTAACCGCGAATTAATTTAAAATAAACATTATTTAATAACCAGGATGTAAATAAAAGGTAATTAAGTAAACCTTAAGGATAACGAGATGTTACGCAATAACCAAAGTATTAAGAAACCGTTCAAATGTGAATAAAGATTGCTACTGAAATAAATAGCAAACATAAAGCAATCTTAAAACCGAATATAATTAACTGGAGAAGATTAATTGGAAGTGCGCAATATTACGTTATAAATAAATTGCTAATCAAAGCATATGAGCGATACGCTTATCAATAAGTGTAAGACCGAATAACAATTATCAAAAACGTTCGTGCTCTAAGACCGCGTCATCCTGTAGATAAAGAATAGGCGTGTCTCTGCTGAGAAAGCCGAGATATTTTTATTGAATTAAAAAGCGCTTTGTTAACTGCAAAGAACGCAAACCGTCTGCATAGACTTGTTTATATTATATTTTCAAAACCGTCATCGCAGAATTTAAACCTGCAAGATTAGTTCAACGATCTGGACGGAGCGCACTTCCTTGGAAGGGGCACAAAGCGACGCTGTGCGTTAGTCAGTATTAACTTAATACCGCGAACGCCTTTTTTTACCTTGAAAGGTTTCAATTCTAACAAAATACTATTGTTTTATTTATAACTGTTAGTTATCCATTATTGTAAATATGTATAAAGTATCAGTAAGTATTAATTTGAATTATCATTTCCGTTATTATGAATAAAATCACTTTTGAAGGTTTTATCTATCTTATTATTTCCACAGAGCTTAATTATTAAAAATACGATTGTAAAAAGATCGTTTTACATAAGAATTCGCGACCACCTAATTACGATAAATTTATCAAATGATTCTACAGGTGCTCGTAGAAGTCCACTTTTGTATTTTATAAAACACAAGCTTGTACTATTTATGATGCATACTCTCTAATTTAATTATTTAGAAACAGTTTCTGCATTTTTAATTATGAAGTTTAACTAATGTTTTATTTGTACAAGATTATCTTATACTTATTTAATATGAATTTGTATGTTTATACCTTGTTAAATTTGCATGCTTATTTTATACAGATCTTCATGATTGCTTTTAGTCAACTTTACTAACACTTGCATGTATTTTATCACTTGGCACTCTTTGTGTTCTCATTTATTTATTTCCAGTGCAATTTGTAATAATTATACCGTAGAAATTTAACAAATTTATTATAACTATGAAAGAAATATTTTCGAGTTTAATTTAAATTTACAGAATTCTTTACTTAAATTTATTTCGTGCCCTTTGTCTATGTTCTCTAGAATAGGTATCGGTATTATTTGAATTTGCTAGCTTTCAGGTCCTAGATATCGTTTTATGTTTTCGGTAACGCGTTCAATTATTATTATCGATTTCACAAAATTCATGTTGAAACGTATAAATTCTTGTTTATTAATGAATTCTTATCCAATTTAATGTGCGGGGGTGTAGTTAATGAGTACAAAAGCTATCGGTTTGTTCACAAAGATTGCAATGTTTAAGGCTAGTGTGACGAAGCAAACTAAGTGTTTACAATATTTGGTGAAGGAGACCAAAAAGCATATTTCTTTTCAAACAATTATAAGGTAAGGTGGCGGGATAGGGAACATAAATTTTCCATCCGCATAGATTTTAACTGTTTATTTTTAACCAAACTGGCATGAAAAACAAAATTCCTATTTTTTACTGCAATGTTCGTGAATTAATACAGTACCAACTTAATCAATTCAAACCAAACTATTTTTGTAATTGGTTCTAATTATGAAAATTAAGGCATTACATGCTTTAATTATTAAATTATTAAAACAAACGGAAATTCTGTACAGAATGAAATTTTTCTTAATCAGTTCCAAATATGTCCTTTCCATTCAGAATCTTATTGCAGTAATTTGTATCTTATAAATATTTATTTATTTGTTTATTTATTTATTTATTTATTTACATACATGGCGAATACAGTAAAATTATTATCTTATTTAGCAAATTTCCTAAAATAAATAGCTTATGTGATTACGCACATAGTTGAAAACATTCTCCATGTTGCACCTAGGGGACTGAACCCCGGTATGTGCATAATCGAGATCCCTTCAATTCATACATTTATTAATTAACTTGCAATGAAAATATTCCTATACATAAATTTAGTATGAAGTTAAGCTAGTGCAAAGTTTCTTTTTAATATCAATTTAAAATAATATCTTAAATTTATCATAATTTTTAGTAATAAATATCCTACATGAGTTACTGAACTATTTTATATTAGTTACATTTTTTATATTTGTAGGTAAAATATTATAAATCTTGGGTGGCAGATAACTGATACTTCTAAGACTATTACTCATGTTACTACTTGGAATCAATAGGTGTCTATTTATATTATTTCTTGTATGATATAAGTGATTGATGTATTTTTTTAATTTAGAAGTTTTGTGTACAAAAATAGATACTGATAATATATATAGAGATCTAATATTAAAAATTTTTATTGAATATAGTAAATGTGTGAAATAACGTTTATGTTTCCTTTGTATGACTTTTAAAATATAGTTTTGTACTACATTTAAAGGTTGTAAGGCATTATTGTAGAGTCCTCCCCATACAATTATTCAATATCTTAATAATGATTCAATTAATACTTTATAAATAGTTAATACTTTTTTACCAAGAATTTCTCTCAAGATGTAAAATTTATGAATAAATTTTCTAATACCTTTTGTAAGATTTAGAATATGAGAACCCCACTTAAGATTTTTATCTATAATTATTCCTAGATATTTTATCGATTCCACCTCATATATTGCAGTATCCAATCTTAATACTAGTATAATCAGGACGATTAGAAGAATTAAATGAAAAGGCAATATAATTGGATTTTGCAGCATTTAAGGTTAGTTTGAAGGAATCTAGC
>JAHWXV010456601.1:0-11600 GCA_024586415.1 Phrixothrix hirtus
ATATGTTCCTCAAATTAGTTTCAACATAAAGAAAATTTTTAATAAGATTGATAATTTGAAAATCGTTTATTATTATAATAATACTATTGGCAATATTTTTCTAATTTAAAAGATAACATTCTTAAATTATTTAAATCAAACGTTATTTACAAAATTAATTGTGCATATTGTGAACTTAGTTATTTCGGCCAGACTTCTAATTGGTTAAAAACAAGACTAGCATTACATAGAAGTGATTGTAAATTAATTCGAAAAAGATGTACGCTTGCAATACATTCTAATGATTTTGATTATAAAATCAATTTTAGTGATGTCCAAATTTAGACTTTTCAGATAATTATAAGGAAAGATTATTTTTGGAAATGTTTATATTAGCAAAATTGGTAAAGTTATGAATTTTAAATCAGATACTAGCTCTCTTAGTAGTGGTTATTCTTTTTTGTTCAATAGTTGCAATTAAAAATTTTTCCATTTTGTTAATTTGTATCTTAAATGTTTTATACTATTAGTTGATTATTTTTAGTTACCTTGGTTTGTACATAAATGTCATATTTCAGGTTCAGTCCTGACGATGCGAACAAACATTCGTGAATTATAGACGAATTTTAGGATTTTTAATTTAATTAATTGCCTATAAAAAAGTATCTAATAATTTATTTATATATATATATATATATATATACATATTTATGACTAAAGTTGGCTATAAGATCTTAAAGGTATAATAATGAATATAGGGAACATTTAGAGCACGTCTTGTATTATGCGTTACACGAAATGTAATAGGAGTACTGTACAACCCTTCCACGTGAACTTTTCAACAGTGCATATAGGTTTAATTCAACATCGTTTTTTGATTGGGTAAAAGGACTGTTTTAGCTAATTACGTGATAAAGGTGTATATAAATCAATAATTAATGGAAGCAATCAGTTTTTTCACTTTAAAATTGTCAGGTGCGGTTTGATTGTTATCTTTACTACAATAATTGATTTTGTTTCAATTTAATGGAAAGGAATCTATCTTGTGCATTTTATATTCAACTAGTTTCATGAGTTAAACACTGGAAAATTTTAAAAATTAAAAATGTAGTCTTCAATTAAAAGTAATTTAAGTTGTAAGTTGATACAAATAATGGTGTTGCTAACAAACCAATATGACGCGTGTTGAACATGAAAGTTGAAGCAAAACACAAAATATTCGCTGTTGAAAAGGTATCTACACGATTTAATAACCATAAGGTTGTGTTGAATTTCAATAATCACGTTATTTCTCTGAATAATCTAACGAGCAATGCTATGACAGATGATGTAGAACAATTGTATAAAGAAGAAACCAACGATGACTTGCTAGTATTCAACGAAATCAAGGGAATTGCACAAAAGCATTTCTCACTACATATAATTAATTTCAGTAAAGTTCCCGTAGAAGACACCTGCGAGTAATAAACATTTGAAGACATTTTTTTAAAACATGTACAAGTGAGTGTGTGTTTGTGTGTGTAGTTGAAGATGTGAACAAGGAATCATCTGTACACAACCCATCTACTTTGACAGAAACTCATAAATAATATCCACAACATGATAGGAAACGTAATTCCTTGTAACAGTCGCATTATATGAAGGTAATTAGATTTTATTACTTTTTTCTATTCTAGTTTAAATTATGTACTTCAGAGTACAATAAGTTTTTAAAATATTATAGTCATGTTGGCATTTTAATACCTACCTGCTATAAAATTTAAAACTCAAAATGTTTTAAAATGTAAAAAAATGTATCATTTAGGATTAGTAATTTTCAAATCAGTTACATAGTACATATGCCTTTTATTTATTCATAAAAATAAAATATTCAGATATGGAAAGTACTCTTGTCATTTCATATTTAAAATTACTTGCAAGTCTTAAAAAGCCATCAATATGAAGTATAACAACAATTTAAATATTCAAATGAGTTATATTTATAAGCCAACATTAACAAAGTTCTCAATATAATAGTAATAATTTTTTAACATAGCTTTAATGCAAAACGTCAATGTTAACTTTTAACAAGATAATGTATCATGAAAAATGCTATGTGGTAAATAGATAAATAATGTTGTTAACCATTTTGTAGATTTGTATATAAGACTAGTTTATGTTCAATTTATAAAAATACTTCTTGGTTTTAAAGGTATAAATAGATTTTTAGTGCATTGATACATGTATATCAGGTATTCTCTAAAATTCATTAATAAGTATTTCTTTAGTTTCGCATAAGTAATACCTTTAATTACTTAAAATATTTTATTCACAATCCAACACAATGTACTGTTTTATAACTTTATATAGGTTCGAATGTGAGCAATTATTTACTGATTTACTTTGCAGCCGATTGGAAAGTACTTACTTTCCACCCGGAAATTCTTGGTAACAATTGTTATTTTAGATTTATTACGTGTACTATAACCACACTTGTTATTAATGACAGCAAGAGTCAAAAACTATTGCACGCTTATCATTAATTTTATGAAAAATATCAACTTTTGAAGGATATTTTGTTTGAAAGTATAATTTCTCTCTCGAGAAATATTTTTTTCTCGAGAGAGAAATGAAATCCTTTCCGCCCCGGTATGTAATATACTATTACAGTGGTTTAAGTATATTTAACAGTGCATATAATTCGTGTTTAATGTAACCTCTTCCGCTACTATACATATAACGTGTGTACGTATACAACATTTATACAGCTTCTGATTAAGATTATTTAATCAATTGTTTACTAAAAGTACACATTACCAAGTTACAATAATTTATTCATTAGTGTACAAGTAAATATATAGATACATTTTCAAATTGTGTTAAAATCGCCATGTAAATTACCAAAAAGCTATTTGTTCTTATAGAAAAATGCAGTAACAAAGTTTTATTACTGCAACATTCTTGACATTACATAGTAAAAAAGATTATAACATTGTAACTGCTTTAAAAAATGTAATTTTCAATACTAAGAAAATTTAATACGGCGTAATAATTTCAATAACACAATTTTATAGTATTCAATAGTTAACCTCTACCTTCAGGCACAATTAATTAACATACAATAGTTACCCCATGCAAGCCATCGTTAAGTGAAGCGGAAATTTGTTACTCAATGATAACTCCTCTAAATAGGATTGGAAGTTGGATCACAAAAACCGGCGATTCTGGTTTAATACGTTGTGAATTGTATTTGCAATATTAAAAGTATCGTCAAAAGCAAATGCCGTCAAAATATTCTATTCAGTTGTTAGCTGTTTTAAACTGATTATATACATATACTCGTAACTCATTGTCAAGTTAACGTTTAAAGCTTGGATTAAAACTACATTGATTTTTACATTTATTTAGCAAATGAGTTGGTACCTAAAATGAAAGTTAATACACATCATAACCTTTACTTAAGTTTAATTTTATATTCCAAATTACTTACATAAGTAAGGAAAGTTTAACTTGTAACAATTTTAACAAAATTCATCACTTTAAAATATGCCAATCAACTATTCCGACTTTGTTATCTGTACTATTCAGTTAAAAAAAAATTTTTGCCATAATAAATTTGTATTAATGTAGTTTTGAGTCATATCTAAATATTAGCCAAAATTTCAATATAAAAATAATGTACCCAAATAGTGGAAAGTAAAATATAGTACTAATTCAACCATCAACGAACAAATTTTAAGGGTGCTTAGGATTCGAAACAAATCACCCAGAGCTTTAACTGAAATCAATTGCCTTCATTTTAAATAGAAATATATTGATAAATTTTTATTGTATTTTGAGACGTACTAATATTTGTACTAAGAATTAACGTAGTGATATATTAGTTTTATAAAATCACCAAAACTGTAAAAATATAACTTGTTCCGATGCGTCTGGATATCAAAAAGGTTAAACCGGCAAGATCATTATCATCGAAGTTTTATAATTGAAAGGAGTAAGCTACGTGACGGCTACAGCTCTCTAAACGTACAACTGCACCATATTTTCGAAAAATTGTTAACTATAAACTAAAATTTATTAAATATATTGTACACTCAGCTAAACGTCCTAATCTATTATTGACAAATAAAAGGCTTTCTGAAGAAGCAGATATTGTATTGTATTGTATTCTTGAATCTTTGTCATTAAAATACCTTTAGATCAAATAAAGTACACGTAAACATAGGGTCGTCTCCAGATTAGGGGACAACACGCAAATAAATTCTTTTGCTTGTATACGATGTTTATTTCCCTCATACTCAAAAAAGATCATTATTTTTCACTGTTATTTACTTATAATACCTTATATACGAGATACATAAAGCTACCTAAACAGCCGGGGTATTATTTATTTATTTAAAGAACTAGTAACTAGCAGATGAATCTTCCAACTACAAGTTGCAATGTGATTATTCAAAATATACAATAATAGTTTACCTTAAACAAAATAATATAATTATAGTTTAACTTAAAAAAATAATATGGTTATAGTTTAACTTAAAAAAATATAATTATAGTTTAACTAAAAAAAAAAGACAATATGATTATAGTTTCGAGAAACACATGAAAATATCAGCACGCCTAGGAATTGAGAGATAATAAAAAATAAACATAACTATAGTAAATATAAAAGAATCAAAAAATGTAGATGCTTAATTATTAATATTTTCTGCGCTATTTAGATACTTCAGAACATAACTTTTATACCGGCCCATGCTTGATACAAATATATCAATATCCGAAAATTTATTTGTTATTACCGACAATCGGTGCATTGGTGAGTTGACTAAATAGTGCGTCGCAAAGGTCTTAGTATATAATATATTAATTGTTCTAGAATTACTCAAAGGACCCTAACGTTTAGTAAACTTAACAATGCAGGACTATCAATGACATTCTTAATTATTTTAAAAGTAAACATAGCTGCCAGATATGTGCATCTTGCTTCTACAGAAAGAATGTTAAATGCACTTCGTAAAACAGAAGAAGATATATTTAATTCAAAGATACAATGTTTCTGGTAATACAAAAAACATAGGAATTTATTTTGGATTTTTCAATTTTGTTTTTGTAATTAAAGCAATATGGACTTCATAAAATTGCTTCAAATTCCAGATGACGATGACTTCTCACTAATGTATTATAAAGTAAGATAAAACTTTTAATATTGCTGAACACTGCAGAATTTCTGATAATAAATCCCAACATTTTATAGGCTTTAATTGAACATTCCGTACTTGTTCGCTAAATGTCAATTTATCATCATATATTATACCGATATCATTAATTAGTTATTTTCTTACAAGTAAGCTATTTCCGATTTTATAATGATACAAAGAGATTTTATTTCACTTAGTGTATGACATCACGTAACATTTAGAAGGATTGAATGTAAAATTATTTGTTATAGCCCAGTTGTTAATACTATATATATCACTTTGGAGTTGCTGATAGTTATCATTCGTTTTGATTGCATTGTATAATTTGAAATCATCAGCAAAAAGCTGATATTTAGAATATGCTACAGAATCAACTAAGTCATTAATCATAATTAAAAATAGTAAGGGATCCAAATTTGGTCCCTGCGGCACTCTCGTAAATGTATTAAATGTTTTTGACTTAGTACTTTTAAATATCACGTACTGTTTACGATCTACCAAATACGATACAAATAGCCTCAACAATGGTACAAATAATCCAAAACTTGCCAGTTTATTTATAAGAATGTCGTATTTTAACTTTATCAAATGCCTTCTCCATATATGTATATATGATATCTACTTGATATGAATCATTAAAAGCTTGCATTATATCTTGCGTAAAAGGAACGAGGTTTGTATAAATGGATCTATTAGGCATATATCCATGCTGATGTTCTGATATTTTTGATTTTACATGATTAAAGATGTATTTGTATAGGATAGATTCGAAATCTTTAGCTGGAGTAGATAATAATGCCACAGGTATATAATTTCTTATGTCGTGTACGTCTCCTGATTTAAAAATTAGGCAAATTTTCGTTATTTTCCATATATCCGGGAAAGTCGATGTTTTTATAATATCATTAAAAATATGTTTTAATGGTTCCACTAGAAACTATGCAGGTGCCTTAAAAATGTATGAAGGAATTCCATCAGGGCCTTCAGATCTTTTGGGTCTAAGTTTATTCAAAGGCTGTAAAATATAATTTTCAGTTATTTCCAATAAATCTAATGTTTCGCAGGTTTTGTAAATAATTTCTGCATTTATGATATCATAAAAATCCTTAAGATTACTATACACCGATTCAAAATAATCAGTAAAAGCATCAACTAGGTAATTTTTGTCCTAAATAGTATTCCCATTAAATTTCATGTCATTATCGCAGTACTGATTATTTGTTTTCGATTGTTTAGTAAAATTAAAGGAAGTGCTTGTATTCGTAGATAAGCTATTTTCAACTTCAGATAGTGTAAGCGGTCCTGATATCTTTTTTTACTTTTGTGTGGAGCTGTTTAAACTGATTAAGGTAGAACATTTCCTTACTGATTTTAAATATTTACGACATTTCTTCTTCTGTTTTATATCTGCGATTATTAGTGAGGTAAACCAAGGAGGATAAGTGTGTCTTTTAGGTTTGTTATTAGGTACACAATTATCACAATATTATAAATTTCTTTATAAAATAACGATATCTTTTCATTTAGATTACTATTTATAGGAAATCTCCAGATTTTATTTCTTACTTCTTGGTATGGGTAAAAGAAATTAGCTTGCCTATAGTTGTACTGTTCTTCTACAAATGCTTTAGACAGCAAGATTTTGTTTGTTTTTACAGAAAAACTACAACTTAAGGCGACATGATATCTATCTTCGGTAACTACTGGAGTTTCAGGTCTATTTACTGTAATATCAAAATTAGAAAAGAGAAAATCCAGTATATTACCTCCGCTCGAAATAAAATTATATTGTTGTAATTCCATAAAATTTATAAAATCTTCTAATAAAGCAGTTTTATTATCTATATACATCTGGTTATTATTAGCTGATACATACATACCTGGTAGATTTAAATCCCCTAGTAAAATAACTTTACAGTCTCTTTAAAATTTATGAATATTTTGCCCAAATTCGTTGATAAAATCTTGATAATATTCGAGAGGTAATTTAGGTGGGAAATAAACAGTACAAATATAATAAGTGACATTAGGTTTGATCCTAATACATAACAGCTTCATATGGTAGGTAATTATTAAATGTTAGAAAAGATACCTTATTTGCATTGTACTCATTCTTAATCGCTAGCAATACACCTCCTCCTCTCTTTTTCCTGAACTCTAAGTTACGATTTTGCCTACAAACTGTATAGTTTTCATAAAATAATTCACCGTCAAAAACACTTGGCTGAAGCCACGTTTCTGTGATAGCATCACATCTAAGTTCTGCGCAAGAATGCTTAATTGAAATTCTTTACATTTTGTATTAAGTCCACGTACACTTTGGTACAATATATTTAATTCGCACTCACTATCGTTAATGAACATCTTGCATATCCTTTAAAGATTTAATAATATATACTTTAGATTTTTCATTCTTGTGGGTCATTATTTTTCCATCACGTATCCATAAAAATTTAATGCTGTTGGTCTTACCAAAATCTCTACACTGTTTTAGAAGCATACGGTTTTCTTTTGTAAGAGATTCATTAATGTAGATATGGTTTGAGGGTGTTCTTTTATAATCGGTAAATCTTCTAACAGATGTGAAGTATTAAAGTTTCTTTTTATTTTCCTGGCACAAATAAATTCCTCTTTATGTAATTGACTAATAAACTTAATAATTATACCTCGATGCGCCTCGGGTTTTGATGAATTCTTTTAAGCAATGGCAAACATCTATACTAGTAGGCTCTACTTTAACTTGAACAGTTTTTCCTATTGCTTGTACAGTGGTGAGAATGTGCTCATGTTTAGATTCCGGTACCCCGACACTTTTACAGAATTCAAACGGGAATATTGCTCTAGATCGTTGATTCTGTTTTTCGTTACAGAATTTTCTTCTTGTAAGTATTTATTTAAAGACGTTAGTTCATCAAACCTTTAAATATAAGATTGTATTAAGTTATCCCGATTTTTTAATAGATTATTAACACGAATTAACTCTTCATGGCACGATTCAAGTGATTGTGCCATTAATTGAATCTGTTTCATTATATCGGATAAAGTGGGTTCATTCTGTATATTTTTTGTTGTAATATCCCTTACATCCGAGTTTGAATATATGTAACAGGTCCAGGATTCTTCATCAGTTATTTTCTACGTAATGCATTTAGTGTGATATTCATTCATGCAGTGTTGACATTGAACTCGAGGTCTTGATGATAAGATGCGTGTTTTACAAATATTGTACATATTATTCATTTTATTAGATTATCTTGAACGTTATGAATTAATTTTTAACTAAATTTATGCTGAGATATTTGCCAAATAGTATTACCTTCTATAATTGATTAATTTTAAATGATAAGGATTAGAACTGAACATTAGTTCGGAGCGCATATACGTTTACGTACTTCACTTCGCACTTGACAACTTATCATTAGCAGTAGTTATGTACATCAGAGAGTTATAATCACATATGAGAGACTTATGAATTCATAACGCCCGCTAATAATGCCGCAGCTGTTATAGTTACACATAAGTAATAACGAAGTGCGTGCGGGAATGCGTATAGAGTGTATGGGTGAGTGGGTGACTGGGTCAGTGGATGGATGAAAGAGCAAGGGAATGAGTGAATGAGAGAGTAAGTGCGAGAGGGGGTCAGTGGGTGGGTAAGAAAGCGAGGTTGAAAGAGAGTGAACGTAGAAATCACCGAACAAATACTTACTGGTTTTACCAATGACTCAGAATTACTCCAATGCATTATAACTGTGACGAAACATGGTTCTATGGCTATAACATCGAAGCAAAAGCTCAATCATCGCAATAGATATGTTCTGAGAAACCAAGACCGAAAATAGCGTATCAAGTAAGGTCAAACGTAAAGGTTCTTCTCTCCATTTTCTTTAACTACAATGGAGTTATGCACTTTGAATTTTTACCAACAAGCCGCACAATTAATAAAGAGTATTACTTACAAATTATGCGTAATTCACGTGAGTTTATCTGAAGAAAACGACCCAAACTGTGGAAAGAAACTCATGGATTTTACAGCATGACAACGCAATGTCACACACCGCATTACTTATCCCGCATTTCTTGGCGAAACACAAACCATTGTGATTCCGCAACTCCATCATCTCCAGACATAGCCCCTTGTGACATTTTTCTATTCCCTAAACTCAAAAGGATCCTTAAAGAACAATGTTTTCCAGCGATAGAGAAAATAAAGTAAAAATCGTTAGCTGAGCTGAAACCAATACCTAAAGAGGCGTTTCAACAGTGATTTTAAAACTGTAAATAACCTTCACTTAAGTATGTTATATTCCAGGTGGACTACTTTGAAGGGGACAGTATAAAATTTGATGAATAAGTTAATTCTTTTTAAATAAAATTACAATTCTAGTTCCTTTTTGATCACACCCTGTATATAAGGAATTAATTATAGATAGATTAATTATTTATGCTTTCACATTAACTTTAGTGCTTACACTATATGTGTATAGGAGAGTAACAAAGTCAATAACTTCGAATTAAATTTAAAATGAGTAAGGGAAAACCTTGTGTTATCTTATCTCACACCAGATTCTTATACGAGTATGATCTGATTAGTGAGATAACTAACATAGAGATAGTGCCATAATCTACGCATGCATGTCATTTATTAAATCTGTCATGTTATAAGACAGCTGTCAAAGTTCCAGCCACATATGTTGCGTCCTTTGCCTCTCACAGTTGTTTAAAGTAAACGTGTTACGTTGTTTTGTGAATATGGACAAAAGAGAATTTCGTGCTGTTATTAAACCCAAAGAAATTTTGGAAAAGTTGGTTAATGTTCACGGCGAATCTGCGCCATCATATAAGATAGCTTGTTTCTGGGTGAATGAATTTAACCGCGACCGTACGGATACCCAAGGTAAAACAGCATCAGGACGTCTTAAAGAGGCTAACACTAACGAAATGATCACCAAAGTTCATGATCTTGTTTAATGATTGTTGATTAAAGGTGCGTGTGATAGCGTGTGGGTGATATCTAACATGAACAATTGGGTATGAGAAAGCTGTCAGCTATATGAGTGCCGCGTGTGCTAACTGTGCGCCAGAAACAAATGCGCGAAACAACTTCTGGGTACTGTTTGGCCCGTTTTAAGCATAATACCGTCGAATTTTTGCATCGATTTATTACCGTTGACGAACTTTGGATACACCACTATATCCTCGAAACAAAAATTCAATCCAAACAATGGATAGAAGCCGGTTACAGTGCACCCAAGAAAGCAAAAGTGATTCCATCGGCTAATAAGGTTATGGCTATCGTATTTTGGGATGCTCGTGGTGTTATCTTTATCGATTATCTGCAAAAGGAGAAAACGATCACAGGTGAGTACTACGCGTAGTTATTGGACCATCTGATTGAAAATTAAAGGAAAGATGACCGCAGTTGGCAAGAAAGAGGGTGTTGTTTCGTCATGACGATGCACCGGCTCATTCATCCAACAGTGATGGCAGAATTAGTTGAATTATGTTTGGAAAGACTTCGTCATGCACCTTACAGTCAAGATTTAGCACCACCTGAACTTTTCTTGTTTCCAAACTTGAAAAAATGGCTAGATGGAAAGAGATTTTCATCTAATGTGGAAGTGATTGCAGAAACAAATGATTATTTTGAGGCGTTTGATTTGTCCTATTATAGTAAAAGTATTAAACGACTTGAACATCGTTGGAACAAGTGCATCGATTTAAAAGGCGAAAAATAAATGTAAAACTTGACTAAAGTACCTTCTTTTGTACTACTTACCTTAGTTTTCAGACCACCCTCGTGCTACATAACAGACAAAAGCCGGCTATGTATTTTCACTATTTCTTTGAAGTGTAAATTTGATATAAATGTATGATGTGGAATATGCTCATTAGAAAAGCATAGCAAGTGAAATTAGAAATAGAAAGTACAAAAATTCACTAAAAAATTAAAATGAAGTGGTTTGTAATAAACAATTAAAACATTATTTCTCAAATTCTTCGCAAGACGTTTCCATAGATTGCAAAAGTTACTTTATTATTATTTTATCATTAAGTGAAGTGTACATAGAAACTGAAAATTAATATACGTGTAAGCAAAATATATCCATTTGTTTGAAAATAGCTATTACCCTACCACTATTTAAGGCAGGTGATAAAACCGCGGTTTTTAATCACCGTCTTATCCCACTACTAAATTCGGTTACTAAAACTATTGAATTTCTGCTGAAAACACGAACGCAAATATGTCTTGAAACTTACAAATTGCTGCCGACAAGTCAGTTTGTGTTAGGCATAAATCCAACACGAATAAGGTTTACTAGTTAGGTAATCCTCAAAAATGACATCATTTTTTTCCAAAATACGGTCAACATCACTTTTCCTGCGGACGGTGCGACATTAAATTTTTTTGGTTTCGGCGACGATGCATGGCGCCATTCTTTGCTT
>JAHWXV010456649.1:0-27673 GCA_024586415.1 Phrixothrix hirtus
ATATATATATATATATATATATATATATATATATATATATATATATATATCCTTCTTATAAAACTACATACTTATTTCTGTGCTTCTGTCATCTTCTGTTTCGTTTACCAAATCTTCATTATCTTTATTTTTTACGCCGATTTCATTTTCTGAATTTTCCAGATTTGAATCATCTGCTTCAACCTCTGTGTCAGTATTATGACTATTTGCACTGCTTTCTTTGTAGGAATAATCACTCATATACTCATATTCTAGTAGATTATTTATTTCAACGTCAGTAATGGGCCATTTAACTGCATTTGAACATACTGAACTGATTATCGTAGCAATATTTAGAATAGGCAGTGGAAAGAAAAGTGACAGGGGCGCATGTATACAGTACAATTGTAGCTATTGTAGATAAAATTTTACTCATCATACTATATAAAGGTTAATAGAAGCGAGAAAACGACACCGTTTATTTTAAAAGATGATGCAAATGTCACTTTATGGTATTTAAACAATTTATTCATAATGAAATAGACCCAAAGAATATTTGCTATACCTGCAGACATACAACATATAGCTGCCAAATATGTACATTTCCGTAATTTCCGTAATCAAGCCACAGTGAGATTTGTCTGCATCAGTTGCGATATATACGAAGTGCTTATACGCCAACAGACAGGATACTGTGATTTTCAAAGTGTCAGGACGGACTAGGCAATTAAATCTGAAACCTCAGAGATATCTGTAGGGCGAGGTTCGACACAGTTGGGAATTCTTCAACAGGACTACCCATTTAATTGATAATTTATTGATCACGATGGATGACACCTACTACATAACTGGGTAACGTAAGGAGTCTACTGGAGCAATAATTGGTCTTTATGCTATATATATCCCCAACATTCTGAAGCTGGCCTCCATGCCAGGATCTTTGGCAGGAACCATTACCTACCGCAAAGGTAATGCTCTACAGAGTTCAAGACAACAAATGAGTGTTAATAATAACATAAAAGTAATATTGATATTTATTAAAAATACTATGTATATCGATTTCCGAGGGCATATTGATATCGAGTTAGCCTAGACAATTTTAATTGCACGAAATAAATTTTTATTACAGTACCAATTAACAAAAACATACTTGAAATGTCACTGTAAAATTTTGCTACAAAAAGTTAACATATTGCTGTGTAAAATTACAAAAAATCCGTGTTGGCCAAAATTATAAAAATCTATAAAATTGGTCATTGATCATATACCAAGTACATCTATTTAAAAGGATTAAAGGGGAAAGAAATTTATGAAGACTTGTTTAAAATGCTTGACGATTTCTGCTCTTTTTGTGCATCTTTCAAGAGAGATAAATTTTGAGTTGAAGTTGACGAGAGACGTGAAAAACAGATTTCTACGTCTGTCACAAAAAATAACCGCGCAATTCACAACATGATGTTATCAGATCATCGAATTGGAATAAAACAGATATCTGAGACATTAAGTTTTTCATATCAACGTGCGCATCACATAATTAATTTCGATTTAGATATGATAAACATTTCTGCGAAATTGATTTCTAAATAATTGCATGCGGATCAAAAGTAAACAATAATGGGAAGGTTGCGCTTCATCTACACCAGCTTTGACGAACATACTGATTTTTTGAACCGCACTATTACAATAGATGAAACCTGACTACATTTCTGTTAGCCAGTGACGAAATAGAAGTCAATGGAATTGAGGCACTCTTGCTCTCCAAGACGCAAGAAGTTTTCCTGTAGCAATCTGCGTTGGAAAACTTCTTACTTCAGCGTTTTGGGATGCTCGTGCAGTAATTATCCCTGTTTACAGGTAAACCAAAAACTGTGGAATGCCAATCCACTCTATTAACACGTTTACGAGAAACACTTGTGCAAAATGGACGAGGTAAATTCACCAAAAGTGTCTTACCTCTGCAGGACAATGCGTCTACATGGAAGTCACGTATAGCAATAAAAAAATTCATTTTTTATAGTTCGAGCAGCTTGAACGTACTGTCTCTATTCGCCAGATCTGGATCCATCAATCTATTATTTATTTCCTGTTTGAAAGGGTCTAAATTTTCTTTGAACGACAAAATGAAGACAAGCTGTAGTGCAGGTTTGCAGAGTAAGAAGAAACTTTCTCTGCGAGGTTTACAGAAGTTATAGAATCGCAGTAATTAGCGCATTTCTTTAAAACGGGAATACGTTAAATAAAGGAATGTCCTCATTTTTAAATTTTGTTCTTCTATTATAAGCTAAAAAGTCATCAATACGTTCTGGTACATAACAATAATTTACAACAAATTATATATTTAGTATTTATTCGCGTAAAAAGTTCAACAACTTGCGCACTATCAACTTGTTTAACTTAATTCATTTTTGATGCACAAAATTATTAGGTTTTTGAGTGATTGCATTTTTTGATGAATTTTGTATACTTCTGAACAATTTTTAGCTAAAGAGACAGTAACTGGTACTAAACAAAGCAGTTTGAAGTGTTTTATATAGGTTGTGTCAGAAATCTAATTGAACTATCTGTGCTGAAAAGTGCTTCTGAATATTTTTAGGATAAAATATTTTGTATAGTCATATATAATTGAAAGTTTTACTGAGCTATTAAAATTGTATTTCTACTTTTATTCAAAAAACACACTACAAAATATCAAGCTGCACATACATTTTCAAGAGAAACCAAAATCAATCAAAACTTTCGGTAGAAAAAGCT
Organism: Phrixothrix hirtus; assembly: GCA_024586415.1. Taxonomy (NCBI): domain Eukaryota; kingdom Metazoa; phylum Arthropoda; class Insecta; order Coleoptera; family Phengodidae; genus Phrixothrix; species Phrixothrix hirtus. The sequence goes on from JAHWXV010456649.1 coordinate 2,731, forward strand.
TCAAATGCACCGAAGAAAGCAAAAGTAGTGTCATTCGCTGGTAAAATTATTGTAACCGATTTTTAGCATGCTTGCAGAAAATTGTCATTGACTACCATCAAAAAGGTAGAAAAATAACGCAAGAGTATTATTCATCGTTGTTGGACCAGTAGAATGAAAAAATCAAAAAAAGTCGGTCACATTTGGCAAAGAAAAGAATTTTAATTCACCACCATAATGCACCAACATCTTCTGCAACAAAACACTTGACTTATATATCGAAAATTTTGCACACGTTCCATATTCACGCGACTTGACTCCTGACTATTTCGTATTCCTAAACATGAATACTTGGACTTCTAGTAAGAAATTTTCATCTAATCAAGAAGTGATGGTCGAATTACGCGCGTATTTTGCAGACATTGATAAATTTTATTTTAATAAAGGCAGTGGCGGTTCTTGGTCTTAAAAGTTTACGGTGCTGCTGGTTTAGATAGCCGAAAAATTAAGTCTCTGAAAAATAATTTTCAATACTACCACGTTAAAATATAATCAAACAAAATTCCCCAATATTTGATGACGATCCAAAACATTACATTTCGAAAATAGTTTAATGTAGGCCCATTGAAAAAGTTTTTAAATAGTCAATTTACCATAGCAAAGTTTTAAAACATAACAATATCTACCATATCTTTTTCTAAATGAAAAATCGAAATACGTTGTTAATATATGTATTTTCTAATGCTAATGTGAAATCTACTTTAACGTGATTTATTTAAAATAAGTAAAACATAAAAATCCAAACTATTTCAAAATTTAACGTTCCACGCAAGCAAGCAAAAGCGAAGGTACATGTATTCTGGTTAAAACAAATTGTACTGTAATAGTAAGTTATAATGCAAGTATTCTAAACTCTGATTGATCTGTTTAAGTCCAAAATTCTAATCATCTCTTGTAAGTATGGGATTACGTAGACATTCTGGCCTGTGAAACAAACGTTAATGTCACAAGTTTTGGCTTGCTTTGTTATTCAAAACAACAAATGTTGCACTTGTGCTAATTCACCAAAATTGAATAACTGATTTCTTCGTTCATGAATTTTTATTGAAAAAACTGCTATATTATAAGGATTTCAAAAATAAATAAGTAGATAAAATCGATTATTTTCTGAAAGCAACAGTCGGTGCTGGAGCTCTGCAGTACTGATTGAGGAACCGCCTCTAACTGAAGGCATTAAACGTCTTGAATATTGTTAGTATAAGTGTAGTGAGTTGTGGGAGGGGGGCTATGTTGAAAAATAAAATGTGTTTATACTGAAAAAACAATTGCTTGTTTCATTTTTATCTGATTTATTGAACTTTCCTCGTATAAGTAGCGCACCGTTCCCTATTGAGACAAATTGGTTAAATTTTGTACCTATTGATTCCTAAGTTTCAAATTTACCAGGCCAATCAAGCGGGGCACTATTTGGACTTTCGCTTTATACAGGAGTATTTAAACCACCCTATCTTCATTAAATCATCTGTGCTTCTGCTTCCTTGCCGCAACTCTCAATTTCATGCTATAAAGCAGTTAACTGTCATAAAATTGGTAAAAACCACAAAATCTCCTTTTTAAAAGGTCGAGGGAATTTTTGTTTTGAGCTTTGATCAACTTTGAACAAAATTTTAACGAAATTATTGAATCCGAAATAATTAGACAATGTATTAAAATTTATAACGGTCAAAATATTAAACTCGGTTCTTAAAAATGATGTAGGTCAACCAATTCATGCCGATTAAGGTACATGATAATGGTTATATCTTTTGAAATATCTAGAATAAATTGGCGTAACTTTATAATATCGAACTAGGAAAAGTAACCTGATTTCAAAGTTGAAACAAAAACAGGACATGTTATTTAAAAAATAAAAATGTAATTATGAAACACTCGGTATAGATGAAAATCTCTTTGAAGTGTACTTAATTTGATCCCCTACATTTTGATATGTTTTGTTTCCAACTTTGACGCTCTATTGGAACTCCCTGTATATAAAATTTGAGGAAGTATGTTTTCGTGCATTACAGCGATGAAGTTGAGTTAATTAAATTTGTTAATATTTTACTATTTAAACAGAGAGAAACCAAAGCAATTTTCTCGTATTTATGGAGTTTGGTTTGTTTAATTAATTAACCATATAGTTATAAACGTTTTTGGAAAATGCGGTAGTTTTGTATTTAATAATATTTAGCCGTAGATTCAATAAAATTATTCTTAGGAAATTATAAAAGTACCTTATATAATTTGCAACGTATAATAACATCCTAATATCTATAGATACTATATAGTTTGAGCGCCTACGCGTTATACAACCAACTTCACACAGTTGATTTCTAACAAGTCACTCAATAATTGTTTAAACCCAGAACTGTAAATTATATTTTTTAATGTTGGTTAAAATGGTACCTAACATTTTATTTAAATATAGCAATTAGTTCAACAATTAGTTCTGTCAAAAGTAAATATTTATTTACCTTCAACATATTAGCATTAGTAGTTAATTTAGAAAATGACTTTAAATTCACATGGGCATATTTATATTGCTTATAATAAAGTTAACTATTTTTCTGATATTTTGAATCAACTTGTTATCAAACATTTTTGTTTGACAATAATCATATTTTTTCATTGGACTTTTAACAGAAACATGCAGCTTTAAAACCTAAACTACTTATGTATTTATGTATGTTTGTATATCGATTAGGTAGATACGTTGCCTTTAGGTAATATTCGTAAATAGTTTAACCGAATGTGATACGCATTAATTTGAATCAGCGTGTATTGCGTAATAAATTATATAAAATTGTAGTCCTAATACGATTCTATTATTGTATTTAAAATAGTGTACCTACAAAATCTAAGGTGCAAGGAAATATTAAAAAGATAGGAGGTTGTTATTTAACAGTGGATAAAAATTAGTTTAAAAACAAAATATGATTTTTACCTCTATATTTTGTTGAACTGCTTTTAGCTTATGAAACATATATTCCGCAAAAAAACAAATAAATAATAAGTTTACTCCGCTATCAAATATGTAATGCGTTTAATAATAGAATATCACTACTGGCGTCGTCAAAAAATTTGATCTATAAATTACGAGCTATATATTTGTCTCTAATGTTGAGTTAGGTTTTAATTCGTAATGCTAATACAACCTTGATAGTTTAGAATTTCTCAATTTTAGGGCGGCTGCGACATCTGGCGGGAAATTTAACCATTTAATTAAAGAACCGTATCCGTGTAAAGTGTTTTCACATTTCAGTAGACGGAGCCACTTTGCAGAGTTTTTATAATTAAAAATTGCATACTTATTTAAGTTATGTGTAATATAATTAGTTTATGCTTTGATCTGTATATAATATATTACATTCCAAATACGTTTTATTTTTAAATTATACCGTTTTAGATGTTTACATATTAGCAAAACTTCTTGATACAAACATTTAAAATTTATAACAAAATGGTAGTCGTTTTTACATTCAAAGTAGGCATAATGAAATTTAGCGTATATAAGTAAAATATAATGCGGGGAAAAATATTGTGCATTTAAAATCAATCAATACCTAGGTTTTCTTATAAGTAAGCACACATATTTACCGCATTAATGTCTATTAATTTTTCATAACCTTATAGCTCGCACTATTTTAAAATTTATCTGCAATAACAGAAGTACCTAACATAACTGCTTAAACATCTATGTGCATAAGTGTAAATTCAATGAATCGAAATTATTCAATTGTATAGAATAACATGAAACAGTTAAGAAACAAAATTTATAGTATTTTTAATCATTTCAACTGATAACTGATGGCAAAAGTTGGTAATTAATAATAACTCTTAACAAACAATTAAACTCAAAAGCCCTCAAACTTTTAAACTTTTTTCATGATGTCCTTAAAGAGAACACAGACCCTTATTCTCTTATCAACAATAACCTTTCATCCTTTTATTTCATTTTCTTCCTAAAATCTATAAGCCTCAAATCCCAAATGAATTGATAACATTCCTCTGAGATCCCCGTTTCTTTCATTAATCCAGTTATTTATAAAATTCAAGATAAAACTAATTTTTTTTATATTTGTGATAATACTTTACTCACACTAATAGCATTGTTTTAAATATATACCCATATAATATATAAGCAATTATAATTATTTACAATGGAAATTGCACTACTTAGTTCATAAAAGTCGTTACTGGATACAGCGTGGTTTTACAGAATGTATTGAAATGCGGTGTTTTTTCAAGTACATAAAATAAAATAGTAGGGTACAGAGTTTGTATAGCAACAATTTTATGAATGTTACTAAAATTTCGCAATCCATGTAAAAATTACAGAAACATGTAAGGTAATCTATGTAGTTATTGGCCCACAAACAACATATTTCTCTAGACCTCTAACGTAAATGTTGACATGTAAAATCAAAATTTGATACCATTAACAAGCAGGTACGCGATGTATCTAAAGTAAGTTGTGTTATAGTAGATGGTGCTCACAAACTACATACTTTGTATAGCAATGGAATACCATTCACGTAGATTTATGTTTGTATCCCTTATTTATAGTCATAGGAAAGGAAACACATTAGCTTGTTGTATTGCAGGCATTGGAGCCATCAAGCATAGGGAGCTTCAAGTATAATTACTGCACTTGTACTCGTTGAGTTGAGTTCATAATTATTAACACGCTTGTATCAAAATTTAGTGTGAATTTGTTTATTAATTATATATTTAATTGAGAATAATAGTTGATTGGTACATAATTGCTAGAATTTACAGCAACTACATACTTGTATTTTTAATATTAATTTAATTAATATTTGTTATTAATGTATGTTATATTCATATAGGTTCTAAGGTAACACGTCTATTGTGATATATAAGTGACTATATCTAATAAATTCAATTAAAAATGTTTCATTAGGATATAACTATGTAAGAGTAATATAGGTAAGAGTGAAAAAGGGATACCCATGCAAATTTAGCCTCACAGAAATCCTTTCCAGTTTCGTTAATATTTAGTTCTATGTTTATAGTTTAGCTGAACTTACTTCATTTTATGTTTTTGTTGTATTATCGTGTTTCGGAAATTTATAATAAAAGATTTAAAATAAAAAATTTGGAGTAACATTGACTTTAACTTCCTAGGCTTTAAAATTGTTTTTTTTAAATAGAAAAGCTTTTGTATGAGACAATCTTTCGCATATAAGTTCTATTTAACGTCGACTATCCCAAATTTCTGTATTAGTGTAAAATTTACTCTGTATGATAATGCAAAGTTTTTCAGCTTTGATCAAGGTAAGACATTTACAAAAGATAATACCACATTGGGTTTTGCAAAAGCAAGTCTTTGATCATTTAATCCATGCATTTTTGTTTATGTCAATTTCTTACCGGCATATGTGAGTTATGACCCTCTTAGGCAAGAGCTAAATTATGATGATGTATTATCAACTACATGTGATAAATTAACCAAGAACAACTGTTCTAAATGTAGAAAAAAGTGAAAAGAAAAAGAGTAGGTCAAACATTAGTGCACGCCTCTTCCAAAATTAATCTATTAAAAGGTAAACAAAGAAAAGGTAATAAAATAGTAAGACTGAGAGCTTTCACCGAGCCCGGACGTCTCTATTGTTTGCTCCTCGTGTTCTAGTGATACTATAGCTTAGGCCTCTTCAACTTGCTGCTGTGGGTTGGTTATAGTATCTCGCTCTTCTATCGGTTTTGTTTTCTGTTTAGTGCGTGCTAATCCAAGTGTTTTTCAGTAAACAAGCAATAGCAATTAATTGCGATGACTGATATCTGGTACATCTGATACAGCCGAGCTCGAACGGTGCATGCGCCGACCCACGTATCAACCTAAATTATTATTGATACGCCAGCAGTCAACTCTGCTACCAACTCCGCCTCGACTGGCACTATACATAAGCGCGTGAAGAAGCAATGCGTGTCACCGAAAAGGTGACAAACTCTCTAGCACCCAGCACAACCACAGTACATGGCTTCACAGAAGTCAATAACGAAAAACATAAGCCGTCAAAGGAGGCTAGCGCTACTAGTCCTACTGCAAAGATTCACGTGGCCAACCGGTTCGAGCCACTATCGTCGAAATCGTTAGCCACAGCCACTACTTTAGAAAAAACCAGCGGTGATATGCCACTAATTGTCATTCGTGACAAGTTCCGCTGGTTAGCTGTAAATCAAGTATTCACCGTAAAGAACGTCCGATTCCCAAGGGCGAAGAACCAGGCCATTGCGATAAAACTGCACCCTGCAAGTGCAGCTGATAATGGAAATATGGCTGAAATCCTGGGGGAAATGAAGGTGTGGTACCACACCTACCAGTTCCCCAATGAGGTGACTCTTAGAGTAGTGCCAGTCAGTCTCATGAGAAGAGGGATAAATAAGGTGCCAACGCCCCTCAATTATGTATAATTAGAGAAAATACAGGCCAGAAAGGCAATTTTCAACGTTAAGACAATCCTTACGTTGGAGATAACCGTGGAGAATCATAGGTGGAAAAAACAACAGATACAGTGTCATCGGTACCAGAAGTACGGGGTCACGCAAAGAAACTATGACGCTACCGCTTAGTGTGTGAAGTACGCGGGCGAACACAACACGGGTGAGTGCGTGAAGCCCAAATGTGCTAATTGTACGGGAGCACACACGGTAAACTATAAGGTATGTACGTACTACTCCAAACCGATGACGCGCTACAGGGGCGAAGAAGGGTGTCCTACGCGGAGGTCACAAAGAACACGGCTTTAAAGCTCTCCGACGGTATCGAACGGTATAGGCAAGCAAACCACGCCCCTAACCTGTTGGATATAAATAAGATCGAAGGGGGTGGGGCTTTTAATAGTTGAATCTACACAGTCCGCCAGCACCTTTGCTGAAGAAAGTTATAAGCTGCTTACCAACGATTCTCTTAACTTTGGGATTAAAATCCGAGCAATAAATGGCCGCAGAACTGAAATTCTCAGATTATGAAAAACTATTACGACGGAGGTAAAAGGCTTAGGTACACCAAAGATAAAACCAAAATAAAATGCTAGAAAAAGAAGCCTAGTGAAGTTCAAGTCAAGCTGAGGCTTCAATATGATGAAAACAGCGACAGTTGGATACATTTTTTTGATGATTGCATTTTCTAAATACCATTAGGCAGTTTAGTTGTTAGCCATGTTGTGTTCGTGAAGTTTTAAAGCAATAAATTAATAAATCGCCGTGTAGGAAAGAATAGAAAATAATATGAATTACAACGTATATTCCTTTATATTCATCAAAATAATTTAACAAAACGAATAATTTTCGAAGGCTGTAGATAATGGCGATGTTAAAAGAAATGGTTTCGTAATAAGCCTTCCCAATTCTCGGCGATATTCTGGAAGCAAACGCCTCAAACATTTTCGTCAATTCTCAATCAACCTACAACAATTTCTAGATAATATATGTTAATTTAATATATTATGTTTAAGGCTGTGTCCAATTTTTTATTTTTGGTTTTTTGATTATGTTAGAAATATTGTCTTTCCATACCTATTAGTATGTTTTTTAAGTGCCCTACACACCTAACGAGTTTTCATAATGCACGCAGTATAGTATCGGATAAAACTGACACTGTAACAATAAATAGTAATATGCGTAGGCAAATCGAATGCTTTGCAGTACGCAATAGTCGAATCGAACGTAGTATGCAGCTTCTGTAATAGATATTACGATACAACATCGGCAAGTATCTTATAACAGTTCGAGAAAAAGATGGAAAAACGAGACCCGAAGGGTCGTTTTTTAAACGAAACTCTTCCAACACTGTTGAAGTATTGTTTATAGGCTTCTTCTACATTTTTTGTGTCAAAACTTGCATTTTACATCTTAGTTTTTCCAAATTGGTCATACCATACTAAGTTGCTATTTCCATTACTCTGGTATCATACTGCCATTGTTAATATTTTTATGATCAACACAATTTTCAGTAATATCATTACTTTTAGAGGATTTTCGTAAAAAATTATGCAAACCAAAACATGCCAATATTATAGCATCAATGCTGTCCACACTAACATTGATAAACTAATAGTCTTAAAGCTAATATTCGAAATCATTTTCTACAACTCTGCGAGCTCTAGATAAACGGCCATTAAATACTTTTTCATCATAAGATATGGTTTTCTGAGAATATGATCTGATTAAATTTTCCATGATTGGAAATGCTTTGTTCCCAATAAAAACATATCTCGCACCTTATCTTCTGTTCGTGGAAATTTAGTGGGGTTTGATATATTTAGCTTTTTGGCGAGCAAACGCTTTAAAATACTTGTTTGTGACAATATTCCCCCATTTGTACCAGTATGAATGTATATAAATTCAAAATTTGCATTTAGTTATAGCAAATAGTATTACACTATATATTCCTTTATTCACTTAACCGCAAAATTAACGCACCACTCTGACTTTTGGTTCTATTTTGGAAAATATAATGTATTTTCGGTGCATTAATATCAATGATAGTAATACGAGTATGTTTATTATTATACCTTTTGCAGGTTATTGTCTGCCTTCTTTATTTAATTTAGAAATCCTAGTTTGCTTTCATAGGTATATGTGTTTTCAAATAAATTAACCTCTCACTTTTCAAAGCAAACTATGCATTGTTTCCCAATTATTTTAGCAATATATCAGATAACTGTCATTTGTGCAATGGATCTGCTCGCGATGGAACGAAATTTAAATCGTGTCAAATGTGTTCAAATTGTAACTTTGTCAAATGAAAGACTAACAAATCGCCAACTTGGCAGAAGATTTGGAGCGTCTCAAAAAATAGTCGGTAGAGTTCTGCAGAGGTTTGTAGAGACCGACTATCACGCTAGACTATGTGACCAAGGCAGACTACGAGCTACAAATGCTGTGGAGGGTCGATTTTTAATGCTTCGTGCACTTATTTAAAGGTTCACTACTGCTCGAAGTCTCCAAATACAACTATCTGAAGTTCATGGCACTATTTTTAGCCAAGATACCATAAGAAAAAGACCCTATGTTCAAAATTTACAACCTCGCATAGCAGATACTGGTGCCAGATTATCTGCAAACCACCGAAGAAACAGATTGGCGTTTGCAAGGAGGCATGCGGATTGGAATATCCATGATTGGCAGTATGTGTTACTTACAGATGAGTCAAAGTTTTATCTTTTATGTTCTGATCGCCACCTAAGAGTATATAGAAGCCCAAACGAAAGATGTTCCGCTTGCAACATTCGAGAAACCGTATTACATGGAGGCGGCTCAGTTATGGTATGAAGTGGAATATCTTTAACAGCTCGTACGGAGCTTTTTATTGTTGATGGCGGACGTTTGACTTCTGAACGTTACATAACAGATATTTTAGAACCCTTTGTGATACCTTTTGCGCCTTATATTGGGGATGGATTCGTTCTCATGCACCATAATGCTAGGCCGCATGCGGTAGATATTGTTACTGAATATTTAAATTATGTTAATATTCAAGTCCCCGAGTGGCCAGCCAGTGGTCAGGACATCAACCCAACTGAGTATCTTTGGGACGTAATGGGACGCAAGGTTAGAAGTCAGCATTCACTATCCACCTGCCTTAGACGTGCTGCCACAGAGTCTTGTCCACGTATGGGAAGATATTTCTCAAGAAACAATAAGAACTCTAATTGAAAGTACACCACGGCGATGTTAGGCCACAATAATATCTAGAGGCGGCAACACTAGCTATTGATAGGATACAAACTTTTCATAATAAAAATGATCATTTTATATTATTCTGTTAAATAAGCCATATTTTTTCACCCATTAATTTAAGTAAGATTTATTGTTAATATCGAAATAATTCTGTTTGTGTATGCTATCCGTAATATGTTTTTCAAAGTGTGTGATAATTTTTACGACAATTAAAATAAATCGAAATATATAAGTGGTGCGTTAATATTGCGGTTAAGTGTAGTTGTAGAAATATGATCCACTCCGTCGATTGTGCCCAAACAATTATTAAATTACATAAAAGTTTGGAATCCCTTAAAGACTTCTTTCCAATCTGCTGTTGTTGATGGGAACTAAAAATTTATAAAAAGATGAGAATATATCGAGTGAACGCCTTTGCACATAGGATAATAAATGTAAAACTATAAAATCTTGGAATAGCGTTAACCTTAATTTTCTTTCTTTAGCTCTAATTTGTAATTTAAATACTCTAAGTTTTGATACCGGGAATTTAATTTTGCTGTGTTATTACAACTTCAGAGTAGTGTCTAAATCGAGAAACTCTATATTCTTTACTTTCACCCACGTCACCTGCTATTATTGAAGAATCTATCGATAATCAGGAAGATATTACTTCACATAACGTATTAAGCTCCCGTTTTGGAACTGTAATCCCAAAATCAGTTTTACGAAAAAGAGATAGATAAACGAACAAATATGATTTGGAAGAAAAATGTGTATCTTTATAATGCTGCTCATAAATTATTGTCCGCTGAAGAAAATGTCGATGACGAATTTAATATAACCGGCAAAAAAACTCGCTTTTCAATTAAAAAAATTGAATGATCACCAAAGACTACTAGCAGAAAAGTAATGGTCAGATATTATGTTTTACGATGCACAGGAAAAACTGGAAATTGGAACTTTCCTTCAAATAATTTTCAACATCCTCAGAATACATTCCCTACGACGCAACCTACAGTTATTTCTTTACATCATTCTCAAAACACAACAATCAGCCATAAACAAGATGTACCTCAAGGTCAAGAATTACTTCCGGAGAGAAATGATTATGATATTTCACATGCTAACATTTCTACTGCAGGGGATTTTTAATTCCAACAGAAAAATTTAAACAACAATTTTGCTCAACTAAACCTTTTTTCGTTTTCTGATTCAACAATATGTATTAATATGTTACTACGTTTTGTAAAATTTAAATAAATGTAGGAGTAAAAAAGTTGAGCTTTACTTAGCTTTAAATAACTTTTCAGACCTTGTAGGTCAGGTACGATTTCGTTTAGTGCCTGAGGTGAAATACTGGTTCTAAATTTAAGATCTTCATAAGAACATCCTGTTGCCAAATATCTTAATGTAGCTACTAACCTTTCTTCAGCAGATATTGCCTTTCTCATAGTTGTATTTTGTTTCGTAATTTTATTATAAGTTAAACTCGGCAAAGACGTATAGGTATCAGAATCCCTTCTTAACTAATTCTTAAAACTAAGAGGCTCCTCTTGTTCAAGTTTTTTTAATAATATCATATAGGAATATTTGTTTTTATTCAACAACCACTTTTTATAACCATTTTCTCCTTTTTACTAGTTTTTCGTCTCCACCAATTAATAATACCGCAGCTATAAGGACTCCAGTTTTTTCTTTGAAATATGTGGATATTTAGTACGGTGTTATCTCAACCAAGTCCATAACTGCAATAATTTGAACTGCTGCAGTACGATGTGTTGCATCGTTAGTAGAGAAAATGGCTTGTACTGCAAGCAATACGATTTTCTCTACTACATGAAGTTCCAACGAGCAATACGATAGATCGTTACGTGTGTAGGGCGTTTTACAGTCTTTAGGGCATTGAAAGGGATAACTAACATACATTTTATAACTTGACATGTAAGTAGTATTTTTAAGAGTACAGTGCTTCCTTTATCATTTATTTAGGGAATCATTATTATTTTCTTCAGATATAATAGAATACTGTTTTATTTATTTAATAATCTAGTTTTAACAACTATTGTAATTTTTATCTCATTTACCACACTTCTTTCCTGGTAACAGTCTTAAATTTCGTTGGTCAATTGGAAGCTTTATAGGTAAGTACCTAATCTAAATTCTACAAGCTGCCAACTGTACCATTTATGCGATCAACAGTGCATATTGGGTACCTTTGCTAGGTATGTCAAAAATTACGAAAAATAGAGTCAAAACTAAATATGTCAACTCAATAACAACTGTCATTATTCTATAAAGCGTCAAACGTGTTTAAATTCTTACTTCTATCTTTTAATAACTTCCTTAATTTATTATTACCGACCTGCGTTTGATCTAGATAAAATAATAAGTTCATATTGTGGATTACGTTTCCCGTTAAAAATTGTATGAAGCAAAATTAGTATTGTACTAATATAAACGTTATTTTTTAAATTACAGAATCACACAAAGAACTTATATGTATTTTTGGATTGACAATTAAGGCACTTGAAACTATACGTATAATACAATGCAGAAAATTAGTTGACAAATAGAAAACAATTATAAAAACTTACGTGGGGTTTCATTGGGTTATCACATAAATTCAGCTCTATTATAAATGTAAATGTTCAATAACTTTTTATGACCTGACTTGCATGAGATGACTGATTATACACTATACAAATAAATTTTTATACAATCATTTGTTGCTTCCTTGTTGTTAAACAATAGCTACTGTCAAAATTAAACGTCTAAAAATTTTTTGTATTTTTATCTACAATTTAATGACTGATTTATAATGGATTTAATGGACGATTTAAGAACTACTGTATCAAATATTTTTACTGTAAAAAATTGGATTGCATTTCTAATATCATATTTAGGCGTTCTAGTCGTTTTATTTTGTGTAACGAGCATTAAAGGTATATTATAAAGCTGTTGAGATAATCCACTAATAAGCTTATTTTTAGATTTGTGTTTATATTTGAACAGCAGATAAAATGGCAGATTTTGTTGGCCACTTATGACACAACAAATGTGTGGGAAAGAATAGAATTTTACACACCTTTTCGGATATACTGTACAACGTTTGAGGTCCCTATTGAATTCTCACGACTTAATTATTGTTATACCTGTATGTAATAAATGATTATTTAAAGTCTTATTACATACCAAATGACATTGTATTTTTGACATTTACTTTACATGAATATTGAAATACGTGCTCTTAATACATACAAGAGTGCTCGGGAATGATGAGCAAAAATTTGAGGGCAAGATTACTCAAAAAATGAATGTCACAAGTTCCGTTTACGTTTTTCCGAAAACTGAAAAATAACAAGATTTACAAAAATTTAATTCCTCAAATCAAGTTTTTTAAATGGGTTTTTTGCTAGTATATCTATTTTTTTCAAATTTGACACATATCGCTAGTGCACTGTTGTGTTTTCGTTCTAAAATTGACGTAAATTTACTTATCCCGAAGAATCCAATCTGCATATGACAGTTGGATAATGACCCAGAACTTGTTTATTTTTTTTCTAAATTTTTATAGAACAGAATTGAAGCGCATTAAAATATCTTTAAAAAGAGCCCCTTGTTAAGGTATTACAGCGTCAGTAGGTTTTATTTACTTAATCCTTTTTGCAGATAATGAATTAGGTATCTAAAAATAATAAGAACTTGAAATATAATAATATTATTGAAGCACATCGTACTTAGCCCCTATCGCTTCCTGTAATAAGCGTGTATATCATACTTGTGGTGGTTTAAAGATGGATGCATACATAATCTTATAAAATATATTATTTAAAGTGTTTTCAGTGCATTTAGTTAAATCTAAAATGAAAATGCAACTGACTTTAGTTTGTAACATATTTAAAGGGCATTCTTCAGGGTAAAAAATGTAATTTAAAATTTATACTATTCTAAATTCCACCGTTACACTTGATATTGTTAAGTCATCAAATAATAACCGTGTTTTTATTACTCGAACAACGACTTGAGCACACTAACTGCTTTCCAGTTACAGAAAAATAGTAACTATTAGCTAAACTAGTATAAAATTCATTTATTTTCTTTAAATAGAAAGCAGTTAGTGTGCTCAAGTCGTTGTTCGAGTAATAGAAAAACACGGTCATTACTTGAACTTCTTCACCATTGCCAAATAATCGTGTTGTAGTTTTCTGAAGCACTACTGTGCAGATTCAGTACCAAATAGCCAACAAAGGGTGTTTTCGGCAACTAGGCCTAATTAACCCGGTTACTACAAATAGCTATCGAAAGGATTATTATAACCATTGTATCTATATCAATCTTTATGAACCCAGTTAATCAGAAGGGGTTTCCAAAAAGACCCATAGAAACTCATATTGGTTAAACGGAGTATTAAGTATACATAAATCAAAATTTTCTCGTTATAGCGGGCGTAAAGACGTTTTGCAACCCAAAAGGGTGCAACGATGTTATTTCCTGAACTAGCAAGATTGCACCGGTAAACAGTGGAGAAAGGGGGTTCCACGTTAGATATTAAATCAAATATAACTATGCGCAGGAACGTCTTACAGTTGTCACACTCGGGGAAAGTCGTAATCAAGGGCGCCACTTTGTTAAAAGATGTTAGATTCTATGTTAGAGAAAAGTCGAGAACAAAGACTCCTTTTCGAAAACCTATAATTCGGAACTGCAATGGTATACTTACTACGCAGGTGATGAGCGTACGCCATTGGATTTATACTTCGAGGTCAAACTAGACTCACATATTAAGACATTTTGCTTTCTTAATTCTAGAAATTCCCAGAAACAAGGAATGGTTACTAATTCTAAGGATTTCTATAATTACGAAGTAATAAAATCTGCATTTAATAATTCACAATAATAATAATGTAAAATATACAGTTAAGTAAAATGCACTGATATCAAAAAGAAAATAAGAAGCACTTGGTTAACTATAACTAAAATAGGGGACGCCTGGGTTTCTAACGTTTATAATTACTTCTAAATTAGATAATACATTCCGCCTTTGAATGATGGCCTTATTTAACTTAACCAAATAAACTTAGTAAAACTCGGTATACTATTTATAAAAGTTATTTTAATTGTCTTTTGTGTATAACTTGATTGAACAAATCGTTCTAACAGAGTATATAAAAAAGTAGTTGTGCTTTTGAAGAGATGCTTTGAAGATTATGTCGCATTAATTAATATTAAGATAGAGGGATCCCAATTACTTGATGTTTTAGAATTTTGCGACTTCCCGTAGGAATTAAAAACCGTGCTGCCTAGGGATTCAATTTTATCGTACCTGTGTGTACGGCACCATCAGATCTTAAACCGTTGTATAGGAATGGGACGTGGATTAATGACACTGACTCAAATATAATTCGCCTTTGGGCGAAAATAGACGAAGTTTCTAATAATGCGGCCTACTTTTACCTAACTTGAACTTGGGTAAGCGCTTAGATTATGTTATTTAAATTTAATCTTTGCACGCACTAAAAAAAGCGTCCTGATGTTGTATTACTCTAGCCTCAACTGCCTGTATTCGCGTCTCTCACAACAGAAGGCGAGTAAGGGTGGTTATTGGTAATATTTTTAGAACGGTTGAAGCTTGCTTACAAATTTTCTTGACGTAATAATTTCTAGAATATCTAAATGTTTCAATTAAATTTTGTTTTGTACCAAAGAATTTGTTTTAAATCATTATTTTACTTGGACTAGTTACAATTTTAGATATGTAATTTTTATTGCCATTATTATCAAAATGTTAACGCGATATTACCCAAGATGTGCAAAAAATAACCTTGTATTTTTATATACAGGGTGTCTCTAAATGTTTGTTAATATTAGAGTCAGTTTCAGACGCGCTTACATCATCTAACTTAATTGGACTAAAACCAGAGCTCATATCAATTTCAGTAAAATCCTTCTCATATATACTTTTTCTTTTACTGTAGGCATGCTGTAATTCTCCCTTTTAATTACTTTATTTAGTGTCTCAGGTCTAACACAATCTTAAATCGCCAGAATTTTTCTTTAAAATGACCAGAATATTCATCTAATCCGTTGTATGTTTAACTTAGGCTAATTTCTCCATTATTTCCTTTAGTTCAGGACTCAGAACTCTTGACGGAGACTTTACAACTAGCAAAACGTCTGAATCGATTTGAATATGATGTTCTCCTAGTCCATTAAAAACATTCCTTGAAAATATAATTTTTAGTTTTAGTGACAATATTTACCATCTTCATTAACTCTAGTTCAATACATGCAACTAATCGTAACAATGTGATTAAGTATTGTATATAACAAAATTTACAACAACTCATTTATTGTTTGCTTTTCATAACAAGTTTGCTTGCTGTCTTAAAGTTAGTGTCTAAACTTCATAGGACAATCTAAATAAATATTGGGCCAAAAAGTACACTTTTTGGGTCACTTGTGTTGGACCTTTTCCCATTTTAAGCCGGAATCGTTTCTGAGGTATGCTCCTTCATTTTCCGGGCGCTAATTTGACTGTAGTGTTCAAACTTTATAGGATAGCCTGAATAAATGTTGGACCAGAAAGTACACATATTGGGCCACTTGGGCCGGACCAGAACTGTTTCCGAAATATGTCAACTTTTTTTCCAATGCAAATTTAAGATTTAAAACGTCATTATAGAGAATACACATAATTAGATAAACTATTGTAACCAAATTAGTTAATTATTGTTAAATGTTTATTTATATTCACTAAGATTACATTTATTTATATATACTAATTTATTTAAATATTTATTTTACAATACGCTAACTACAAACAATTATATTTCTGTTTATGTATATTTATATTTACATTTACATTTACATTTACATTTACATTTACATTTACACTTACATTTACATATATATTTACATTTACATTTACATTTAGATTTACATTTACATTTACATTTACATTTATATTTATATTTACATTTACATTTACATTTACATTTACATTTACATTTAAATTTACATCTACATCTACATCTACATCTGCATCTACATCTACGTCTATATTTATATTTATATTTATATTCAGGTATATCGGTAACTAACAGCAAAATATTCTAATAAAAACTAAAACTGAGGGAATAACATCTACGGCTTATATAGACAAGATAAATTCTAGAATATGATGGAATAGTGAAGAATAAGAAATTAGTCCTAATAATTATGTAATAAATTACAGTATTATTACTTATTGCTGCCCTAATTAAATTGACAGATATCGGTTACCGCAACGAGTCATTTAGGATTACATCATCTATTTTATTATAAAAAAGACGCTGGATGTTTCTAGAATTTTCCATTAGATTTTTATTGTTTCTAATTTTCGTCAGACTACCTTCCGTCCTGTAACAGTGACTGCGGACTTTGCACTTGTGAATGTTCAACTTTTGTTGGCGAATGTCGGAATCTGCACTGCGATCCATACTTGCAGACCCATTTCTTGAAAAAATGGCAGTCCACAGTTTTTGTTGTTGGTGGAGTTCCTCTTGGATTCCTACTACGCATCAGGATCTTGACACCAGTGCCTTGAAACTAAGAAATTAAGTTGGTCTAGGCCACAGACTAGCTTTGGTACAGCTAACTTTCTACTAGCATAAATATGTTTCCTTAAATCCCATAATGGCTTCCACAAGTCTTCATAGCATAGTTTTTGATTGGATAATGCTTTTGTCACAAGGTAGTAAATACTTGGTACACTGCTTCGTTTGGCAACTATAAACAATTATAATAAATTGCTCGATTACTTACTTTAGTTAGGTAATCTTTGTTTAGTTCTAGAATGAAGTAGACAAACTAGTTCGAACTGCACTGATCTTTATCAACCAGTTCAGGATTAAAACCCTTCCGGGTAACGGATTCTGATTCTTACAATCATTTACTGTTACCTGCTAAGAACCTTTTGCTTAACCGGTCTACACAAATGTTACATTAGTCACCCTAGCGATCTTACCAAATAAATTTAATTACGTCTTATTTATATTCCACCAAATAAGAACCATGTTTTACGATCTGTACATTTATTGAAAATTCAAATTAAATCGAATAATAAATCAACAATATTCACATTTAAATATTGAAATACACAAATCCTAAAGAAACATGTAATGTTTACAAACCCTTCGGTCGTTTCCCTTTGCAAGCTAATGACAGGTAGTAAACAAGAAATTACTGCATTTTATTTATGCGCATTAGGGAAAGAACTTTTGGTTCTTTAAATTTATTTATTCAAATTAAAACAGAATTTTATTTTAAAATTTAATTAACTAACATGAGGCACGTTTGCCTTTGTTCAATGTACGTTTTAAAAAATTGTTGATAAATACACTTACAGTTTAACTTTCGTTTGTATTCTCTTATTAAAATACTAGACTTCCTTCTGGCTATTCAAATTCCAGGTCAGCTGCGTTTAAAAGGATTTACGTCCCTTTAAAATATCCAATTCAAACTTGCATCCTTTTCTTAAAACTGCGCCTATGACCATTGGATTATATTTTCCTGTTATCTTAGGAAAATTTAATTTACGTTGATATGTAAACTTCAGCTTAATGATGCCCGACCCATATATACGCGACACAAAGTTAAATTTTCCTACATTCGTAACTCAACGGACCTTACAACTTGGATTCGCTTGATTGATTCACCAGCGATACTCACTTGCACAAGAAGAGATAAGATGAGATACATTAACATTCAGACACCTCACTCATGTAATTTCTATCCAATGGCTGATTCTAGGTTTCAAAATGTTTGGTTTCAGGTTTGAAATAACGAACATTAAATTTCTGTTCAAATTGAGGTTTTTTCCTTTGCATTTTACAGCTTACGTCCCGGTTGATTTTTATGGCCGGCAAAAGGTGGTTGTTTCCCTTTTGGCGGTGTCTTTACTCTAAGAGATATTTGAACATTTATTTTTTACACAAATTTTAAAACTCATGCGCGGTTTGTTTATTACGGGCACTTTAAACCTTGAAAATTTATAAATTTTTATAATCTGTGAAACTTAGTTTAAAACTTAATATTACGGGTTATATAAAAATCAGACCGGAGGTCGTAAAACAAAGCTGAACTCGAAAGTGTTCCAAGACCGAAATAAATCGATAAGCGGTTATCCATGACCGAAAGTAAGGTTAAACTCACAAACAAGAAAATCCAAAATAAACTAACCAGCAAATGATATATTCGATTATCCAGTACCCAC
Source organism: Phrixothrix hirtus (assembly GCA_024586415.1). Classification (NCBI taxonomy): domain Eukaryota; kingdom Metazoa; phylum Arthropoda; class Insecta; order Coleoptera; family Phengodidae; genus Phrixothrix; species Phrixothrix hirtus. The sequence goes on from JAHWXV010456649.1 coordinate 21,689, forward strand.
TAAAACAACCAAATGAAAATTGATGCAAACAAATTCTTTAGCATAAACAAAAGGAGAGAAATATATTGAAACAAATCCTAAATCTGACCAAGTTTATGGAAAATACACGGTCTTACCGAAACGTGCGGACAAGTGACAGCAGAACGAGTTCAAGCATTAATAAAACACGCGATATTCCAAGAGGCATTATTTATTTGGGAAGAAAACCCAGAACCGAAAGTAAGCTCATATCTAATGCAACTTCACCAATATAGTAGCTGTTCACTCGACGAAGAGTCATGTACCAAATAATAAAAAGAGGAGCCACCTAAACGTTCAACAGGGCGAAAAAATTTGTTTATGGTGGTGACGATAACAATAATTTACGATAGGAGCACTGAGGCCCTAAACTTAACTTAAAAGAACGAACAGAACTAACCTAACTATATACAGTCCAAATACTAAGCATTGAATGAAGCAAGGGAGTACAAATAGCGAAGCTACATGGAGTATTAAAGGAAGTTAAGGATCTGTAAAAGAAAAGAAGAAGCATCGATTCATGAAGAATCCAGCTGAATCAAGGCTGTAAGGAGGGAGTCACAATTAAGGTTCCTGAAGTTCTATAGGAAGACGATATGGCTTCAGATCTGACACATGCCACACGAATTGTTCGCCCCGTCGCGTAACTCGTACGTGAGCGGAGATCTCTTGCGATGGACCACGGAAGGCCCAATAAACTTATGAGCGAGTTTGCTTGAGAAGTATCGCGAGGCGTCTGAAACATATTTGTTCTTACGGAGAACTATGTCACCAATTTCAAAGTCGACTGAGCGTTGACGCAAGTTGTAGTCGGGCATTTCGCGCATAGGCTTTGAACAGTCGATGGTTTATATCCCTATAAAAAAGATCAAAATCCGGGGATCGAGATTGCATAGAACGATCTGGATCAGCTAAGGGCTCATCGTCATTCGGTGGTTCGCCAAAAGAGTCGCCAAATAGAATGCGTTCTGTATCAAACAATGCGAAATACGGGGTAGTACTAATAATTTCGTGTACGGAAGTGCGGATGGCACAAGCTACCTTAAACAGATTAACATCCCAGGTACGTTGATTTTGCAATACGTAAGATGAAAGCATAGTCTTAAGTACGTGATTTATTCGCTCGGCCGGATTGGCTGAGGTCTATATTTGGCGGTAAAAAGCACTTTAGTTCGATATCAAGCACACAAATTCAAAAACTGATGACTGCGCAACTGGACACCGTTGTCCGATATAATGTATTGGGGTGTTCCATACATTATAAAGATGTTAACTTCGACGCATCGGACCAAAGCGGCAGCAGTCGCAGTGCGGAGAGGAAAGAACAGAGTAAATTCTGTAAAGGTACCAGCAATAACTAGAATATAAGAATTTCCTTTGGAGTATCGAGGAAGGGGTCCTACAAAATCGATGCAGAGCATCTGCCAGGGTCGAAGGGGTCTAGCACGCGGAGCCAAAAAACCAGCAGGGGATTTTTGTTCCACTTTGTGGCGTTTATAAATCTGACAATTACGCACGTAGCGAGCGACGTCAGGTTTCATCTTGGGCCAAAAGTATTAGTTCATTAACCGATGGTAGGTTTTATAAATGCCGACGTGACCAACAGTAGGGCTGTCATGGTGTTCTGACAACAGGGATGATCTACGGTATTTAGGCACAACCATCTTCCATGAATCGTGTGGAGAAAAGTGAGAGTACCGAGAAGAAAAATGTTTATATATGACACCGTCACTGACGCGCTAAGGAGAAAATTTACGTGGGTTAGCGGTGATTTTTCGCTTCAAGTTGATATACCATTGGTATTTGGTGGCAGAAATCGAGACCATTGGAGAAAAAGCAGTAATTTCAGAAAGATGAGGTGATTGAGATAAAGCATCAGGTATCATGCTGTTCTTTTCTATATGATGTACGATATCAAAATCGAACTGCTGTAAGCGTAAAGACCATCTAGAAAGTCGTCCGCAAGGACTTTGCAGTTTGTTTGACCAGATCAAGGAATGGTGATCTATAATCAGCGTAAACTTAGTTCCCTCAACGTAAGGTCGAAATTTATGAATCCCCCATAACACAGCCAAACATTCTTTTTCGGTGGTGCTATATTTTCTTTCAGCTTTAGATAAGATGTGCTGATATACGCAATAGCTTTTTCGACATCACGGTGTTTCTGTAGTTTTAGAGGCGTCAGTCTGGATATTGAACGGCAAGGAGCAGTTAGGATACGAAAGTATCGGAGCAGAGACCAAATGATTCTTCACCTTTCGAAAAGCGTCCTCACACGCATCGGTCTAAACGCAAGCAACGTTCTTGCGAGTGAGAGCAGTAAGAGAAGCAGTAACATTGGAGAAACTTGGAATGAGACGCCGGTACCAACTTGCCATGCCGACGATTCGTCGGACGTCTTTGACTGAAGCCGGAGTGGGAAGCGACAGAATAGCCGTAACCTTTTCTGGATCGACACGTAACCCGTTTGCATCAACAACGTATCCTAAATACTTCAACTCGCTGCGATAGAAGCAGCACTTGTCTCATCAAACCAGCAGTACGTAAGCGAGCAGGCACTTTGGTGAGGATATCGATATGTTGTTCAAAGGTCGGAGTGGAGATTACGATATCGTCCAGATACGCGAAGCAGAAAGGCTCAAGATCGGAGCCGATGATTCTATCGATAAGTCTCTAAAACGTAAATCCCGAATTGCGAAAACCAAAGGGCGTAGGCGTAAATTGAAAGAGACCCCTTCCAGGAACAGTAAAAGCAGTGATAGGTTTCGCTTAAGCCTTCAAAGGTATCTGCCAATAGGCTGATCGAACATCTAAACTAGACAAATAGGATGCGTCACGAAGGCGATCTAAAATTTGAGATACATACGGAAGAGGGTACGCAACTTTTTCAGTGACTTGACTTACCTTGCGGAAATCTATGCAAAAACGGAATGAGTTATTTTTCTTGCGTACAAGAACTACAGGAGAAGACCAAGGGCTGTTTGATAGTTCAACAACACCTAAACGAAGCATGTTATCAAGTTCTTCATTCACTTGTTCTTGTAAATCGGGAGCAAGCCGATAGTACTGCTTCTTAATAGGAAGAGCAGCAGTACGAATCTCATGTTCAACCAATGTCGTACATCCAAGGGAGTCAGTTGAAGGTGGAACCTCTCGAAAGGTGTGAGTAAGTAACGCGTTCAGTTGATTAGCCTGATCAACCGAAAGGGAAAATCTAGACTTGATTGAAGCAATTTAAAGACGAGAAGGTCGGCCAAAATACTATTTATTATTCCTAAGATCAGGAATTACACCTAAACTTTTCCAAAAGTCGACTCCAAGAATTAGCGGCTGATTGATAGAAGTTATCAAAATAACGTCAAGCACTCGGACTAGATTTTCGACATGAAATGGCAAACTAACAACGCCTAAAATATCACAAGTTTCGCCGTTCGCAACCGTACACGAACTAAACAGAGGAGAGTGAAGTTTAAAACTTGAATTCCGCAACATTTCCCAACTAAGACCTCCAAAAATAGTTCTAGAGGCTCCTGAATCTAAAAGTCCCAAAAAAGGTTGTCCCAAAATAAAGATTTTGAAGTATGGACGTTCATCGTCCGAAGCATTCTCTCAAAGAAAGTTCAAACGCAAGCGAGATTGTTCCGAAACGTCAGAAAAATTAGATACCGAGTTAAATACGGAGAAAGAGTCAGGGACTCGGTTAACTGAACCTAAAGATCGTTTATTGAAGATGTATTATTTCCGAGAGAACCCGTGAAATCAGGTCTGCAACGTGGACACCATGTTCGCTTCACGCCAGCGCGACCACAACCGTAGCAGTGTATAGTCTGAGGCTGATTGCATCATGGAGAAATATGACCAGGTTGTTGGCGGTTTCAACAAATGATCGAATGTCCAGGATTGTCAGCAGAAATAACCGAAGTAGTTACAGTAGTCGCAGGATTCTGATCGGAAGCGAGAGATTTCTTTGAAGAGGGACCTTTTGGAGGGGATACTGATTGACAAGAATATTTTTTGGCTGAAGGAGTGGACGGAAGTCATGACTTAGTACTTTTATATGCTAACGATAGCGAAACAGAATCTGGCGGAGAAAAAGATTTGACGGAGATACGAGTTTCCTTGATTTTATGGAACAAAAGTCGTAACTCATCCAAAGAATTAACTTCGGTTAACGCGAGCTGATCTTGATAGTACAGCAAGATACTCCTACGTATGATACGCAACTGATCTAAAGGAGTGGGTGGAGAAGATAATCTGGCAAATAAATTCAACATCGAAGCAAAATAAACACCGATTCGTTCTTCTTTCCCTTAAGTACGTTTCTTTATCTGTTCCAGAAGTCGTTTATCGAAATCGAAGGTCTGAAATTCAGCACTCAGCTCATCCACTAAGTTTTGACGTGTAATTACCTTATGACGGATCGACCGACACCAGACACGAGCTTCCTCTACGAAAAGATCACCAGCATAAGTTAAAAGCGTATTCCGAGAAATATTGCGAGATACGCACAAATATTCTACTTGCTCCAGAGACGTAGCTACAGAAAGATTATTGACGTCACCGGAGAATTTAAGACCCCATTTGTGGACTGGTACCCCATTTAAATGTGGAAGACTCTGTCGAGTGTCTCCGAGGAGAAGAAGTGTCCACAGTATAAGGTTTAAGTAAGGTAAGATCGAAATCTTCGTCTGAAGAAAGTCCAGTGGTTCCATCATCAGGTGCAGGATTAGTATGAGTTTAGCGGGTATTAACTTTGGACTGAAGTTCAACGGAAAAAACAACTAATTGTGTAAGCCAGGAGGAACGTAATCGAACCTGTTCGTCAGTGAGAGCAGGGCTTTTATTAACACGACCGACTAAATGAGCTATCTTAGTAGAGAGTTTACGAGAATCTCTAGAACTTTTGGCGTCCGAAAACTTGTTCACTAACTCACGCAGAACTTCAGTTTTTGCAGTAATCACAGAAGCATCCTGTTCAAAAGTGTAAGGATAAGTCGGAAAAACGAAGCGAGAGTCACTATCCATATGGATAAGGGTGCAAAGCGTTTTCCTCATAACGTCTATAGGCATTGGGACAGATACACCTCGAATCCTAAGTTCATAGTCGAGCTCGTCCTGAGCGAGATGACCAATTTCAAAACGCGTTTCTATTATGGGGCGAGACAGCACCTAGTTAAACACAGTTAGAGACAAATAAATAAAATGGGTATCGAAAAGGAAGAAGAAAATTGTCGTATAAGTTAAGAAGTCCAAACTAGACCCGAAAAGGAGAAAAACTGTCGCGTAATGTCGCCGAAAATCGTTTACATCGAAAATCGCGCGCTTGGGCCACCAAAGATTTATTTATATCGAAGGCTGCACGTTGGGCCGCGGCTATTTTATGTTACACATGCCGCGTTAGAATAAGTACAAATAGGAACTTGCAGCTTGTCATAAAAATATGTAACTGCGGAGATGAGGGGGTAGGTCGATATAAATGGGGTAGTGTTTTTGAAAGCGACTTACAGCGTACAGATCAGCAAGATAAGGAAAGAGAAGGTTGAACGCAGCGCCGTTTCAGATAAGAATATTTAAACACAATGTGACCGCGAGATCCTCAAACGGCGAAAAATATCTCGGGCCAGTACTTACTTTTCGGATAGTAAAATGTCGAATCTTATTAACTAAAACCCTGTAAGAGAATATAGATAATTAAGGTAAATCAATTAAAAGAATTAATTAACAACAAATGAGCAGGCTTTATTAAAAGCATAAAAAAGGATCGTGCATTAAATATTAGACAGGTAAAGATTAATTATTCAAAAATATTTATACAATTTTTGACTTGACGAGTCCTCATAAAACACAGTAAATTGATAAAGATAAGGTTTAAAGTGCGGATCATAGGGCGATCAAGTGTGCGCGGAGATGTAATCGCGATCGTTGTATAGCTACGCAATAGTAATTTGTATCTAATAACGTTAACTT
>JAHWXV010456651.1:0-23118 GCA_024586415.1 Phrixothrix hirtus
TCAAAAAGTTTACTTAAAAAGCAATTTACGCTTAAATAAAGGAATGTTTTTAATAATTTCAAACGGAATTAGATGCCAAAATTAAAATACTATATGTACACAATGTAATTCGTCACGCATATAGATGTTACCGAATTTAGATAATTTAGAAAAAGAATTAGTGATAGTTAACAATAAATTTACATAAATTAGATGATTTAACACAAAAAACCAGCGAGAGCTGACAACGTATACGATACAAATATGCGCTTTTTCTAAGCATAGCCCAATTAACGCTTCCCCATTTTCATTTGTTCTAGGATCGCCGTAAGGGCCAATTACACGATATATGTTTTTTCTTCTTACTCCCACCCGCCCATTCAAGTCACCCAGTAAAATCACTCTATAATTCACGTGACCTGCATTAAATACCCCATCTAGCTCTGTCCAACTCTGTCACATTCATCCTGGTTATCACCATTCGCCGAAGCATAACACGCTACAACCCTTACTTTCCTTTATTCGAACCCAGAGTAGACGGGGAGACCAATTCATACTCCCTTACATGCGCTTTAGCAAATTCGCTCAAAATAAATCCCACTTCCTTTGAACCATGCGCCCAACTCTCTACTCCAGACTAGAAACCTAGGTTTCCCTCATCCATCTCTATCACTTCTTTCCCTATCTACTTGGTTTCACTCACACACAGCACATCTAGCCTTCTCTCTCATTTCACTCACAATCTCGCGTTCCTTTCTATACATCCCCATATTTTCTATGATTTTTTAATTATGTAAAGTGTTAATGACTGAAAATTTACGCATGTGTTTGAATATCTAGCGTTCGTTTTACGTGGCACAGTTTTAAATTAAAAATTGTAGGAAATAACTTTCTTTCTGTGTGGTACCGATAAGTTCCACGAGCTTCAGAAAAATTCAACAGATCTAGATCTAGATCGAACTAAAGTTCATTGTGTAATGATAATTTTATAAAGGATAAACATTGAAACAATCAAAAACACAAATCTGATGTGTCTGCAGCTGCTGCAGCTATAACTTTTAACATAATTTAAATAACAATTAACGCTAATTATTGCATTTTGTAAAATTTCGCTGACATAATGACGTACTTATTGCATTGATTCTAGGAAATACTTGATTTCATTACTTTACGTACATATTTTGGCTCTTGATTCACGTTTTTTACAAGTTCTGGGTACAACTGTTTCTTTTATTAAATCTCAATTATATAAGTAATGACTTGAAAACTTAGTGCGTATCTCAAGTTTGATGTTAAATCAAACTACGTTTTCTCATTAGTTTATTAATGACTCAGGTTACGGCTTAAATAAATTTGTTTGGCTAAATTAAATTTTGTATTTACAGTAAATTAAACTAAAATATTGGAATGTACGTTAAAACAGAGCGACCCTAGTCTACCTGATTATTTTAATTTTATCTTTCAATTGTGTGCTCGAGAGGGTTTAATACAATCATTGTTAGTAAAACGTGCCTTTAAGAATATCTTAAATTTAGGCATTCAAGCGTACCGCGTCAAATTTATGTTCACGGTTAAAATTTCGGCGTCCAATTTACGCAAGCTCCTTTACATATAAGATCTAATAAATTTACAGAGACTAATAATGTTTGTCCCCGTTTGTTTCTATTTCAAGTAATTAGTGAATATCTGTTGATATAAGAGGTCTTTATGGATTAATGGAATTAATTGATTATTCCTTATATAATTATTGCAGCTGTTCTGATTATAGTGCTCAAAGTACCAGTTTCTGATTTTTTAATTTTGTTAACATCGCGTTAGTATTCGTAGATGATGTGATATAAATATTTATGTTCGCATTGTTATAAGAAAAAATAAGTCAACAACCTCGATATGAATATTTAAGAATAGTAACGGGGGGATAATGTATTGTTAAAATGTACATACGAAATATGTTTACGTTATGTACCTAGCTTTTCAATATTTTTTAAAAATTGAATGATCAGGCTTAGGTACCTTAACTTTTAATTTAAATTCTAATTACTAAAGATTTGGGAATAACTTAATTTAAATATCTTTATTTCGCAAATGAATTTTCTTTTTCTATCTTAGAAATGTTTAGTTATAATAAATTGAAATGCGAATTCTTCACAAGAAAATTCAAAAACTAAGTATAATTAATTCCTTAATTTATTTAAGGAATGTGAGGAAGACAGCAACCTATCTTAGCGTATTACACAAGTATCTTCATATATTAGCAGATTAAATTGTTAGATTCTTGAACTCGAACATTTTTTGTTCACAACCACTTCATAAAATTATTAATCTAAAATTGACAGCCAACAATACTTTTCCAATTAACTTTTCGTATTAAATTTAATTTTTTGTTTTCATTATGGAAAGCATCAATTTATGAAAGCATTTAAAAGTGTAATTGCTTAGTTTATTATTTGAATTGAATTATTTTTGCTGAAAATTATTGCAGCACAAGTGAAAAATGGAAACAACTGCAATTTGTTTCATACTGAGATCTAAACATGTGTGTATACCTATAAACAGCTCTATATACAAAATTTATTCATGAAACCTGATATCAAGATATGAAGTTAAGGATTGATTAACTTTGCTTAAACCTCTGTCGGTCCAGAGTGAATCGGAATTCAAACACTTCAAGTTATGCTACTTGGTGTCACATTTATGTTAAGAGAATTGCCTTACCTAATCAAAATTTTAAGAAGTAACCTTTACTTTTATTACTTTAATGGATACCGCAATAAAAGATAAAAGCATTCTGGGCTTCAAAGTTATAAAATCTAAAATAGTTGATAATGAACGGCTTTAAGCCGTATACAACTTAAGGACCCTTAAAATGGAAGCGGGTCTTACTAAAGTGGCCATAATGCAAAAGTTGTTCGAATATTGTTGAAAAGGAGACAAGGCTGTACTGTTCTCTTAGACGTCTTTCTTCTTTGAAAAGTAAAACAAACAGCATCTGCAGTTGACATTAGTAAGGGTAGCCATCCGTATCAAGGGGTGTCCTACGTCATTTCCTTGGAATGTTGGATCACTTACTGTAGTCATCTGCAATGGATACATCCCAGATGCAGTTTACCATAAAAGGGGATATTAAGGTCTGCATCTTAGACAGTAAATAAACATCGAAATGTATATGGTTTAGCAAACAAATATTAGTATACACTACGAATAATATCTTATATTGATTATTTCCTTGGAAGAACGCTTCGCTAGAATATAAAACTTCATTTGTATCTTTCGACGTATCCGCAATAAACTAGTCAAGTACTGCATATAAAATTAAATAATAATAAGCAGTTATGGTATACCGGCAAGTATACAACATAGAAACTTGACGAGGAACGTCAGTTCACTTTACATATTTATATTACCATTTCATTTATTGCCTTCTAAATTGTTCATCAAACAACGGATAATGCAACCTCGCACAAATACTTTCATTTACATACATTGCCAGATTTTAATTTAAACTTAAGAAGCCTCATTAACTTTTAGCATATGATTAAACTAGGTAATCTTCTCCATTGTGCTATCTTCTACGTAAACTGTGGTTAATTTATTCTTTGCATGAATTTCAACGGCGATACTAAGAAAACGTTTATTAGACTGAAATATTGAAGCTACGTTTTAATTCAACTAATGTTATTCCACTCAAATTGTGAATGACATTCGTGAATGATTATTTCACTTAAATTCTAAATTATGCGTCCCCAATTTTGGATCTAGGTTTATAGAGGCTATTAAATAACCATTAAAAATTGTACATACCAAGAATAAATTTTTGAATCCTAAAAAGAATTAATCGAAAGTAAAAATATCTCTCCTTAGCTATATAAATTTAGGATCAATTAATGCAAAAAATAATTTTAATTAATTTACAGGTGTCAAGATTTCTTATCACATTAGAGAAGCACGCTCAACTGTTTCTGTTTTCAACAATCAAATCCGGTACACCTCCTGGCATTATAAAAAAATGCTTGAAATTAAAGAACGATAAAACGAAAATTAACTAAAAGCACAAGCTACAATCTGTTCTACTCTAGTCAATGCCGATTAAGTCACATCAAAGCTCTGCTTCCACTTCCCGAAGCAGATACCTCGTTGTATTTTTTCATGTCGTCCGCATCGTAAAATTTATTTCCATTTAAGGGGTTTTCGATTTTCGTAAGCAGCTGAGACGCACCGGAACTGTACGGAGGGCATGCTGTTTCTTCAAGAATTCGTAAATATTCTGAGATGTGTGCGTTATCTTGGTGAAGCAGACCGTTAGAGTATTTACGTAAATAATGCCATTTCCTTCTAATAGCGATAGGGGGCACACTTGATCACGATTTGATGTCGTGGTGGTGGTTGAAAAAGAATCGTTTCGTGCGGTTTCCTTGGCTGTCCTGCCATCTTACACTGAGAAGATTAGACTTTTGTCTTAGGCTAATAGCTGTGTATCAATAATTCATCACCGGTAGTAACTACCTCAAAAATTCAGAATTATTTCGGATCGGTTCCAGGCTATTCACGGTGATTTCCACGCAAATGTCATCAGCGTAACCATGCGACTCACACCTAGATTGTGGGTTAAAATTTTTCGAAATCCGAAGTCCTGTTCTACGCTAGGATAATCAAAAGATGATTTTCGTTTTCAGATATTCCGGACGCTGCAGGACTGTTAAAACGTGAATTTCTCTCTGCTGGAACGTGGTAGCCTTACGAATCGTAATGATGGTTTCCGAACACGAACCTGTAAACTCTTAGCAAAACTTGATACAAATTTGTTATTCGACGCACTCCATGACTGTAGCGAAATTTTTAAAACTTGCACAACTGCATACCGTTCTCGACTGATGCACTGCTGAGCCGTACTATGTAACTCGTTCAGCTGTGGATGTTGTTTCAGCACTTGGGAGGTTGACAACTCCGGTAGCTCAATAATTAAATAACCCAGGGGTGGCCCAAGATGTTGCTTAGCCAACTTGTCAGATGCGAGCTGTGGGCGCAAATATTTAAAAGATGGAAATTAAATAAAAGTTTAATAAGTTGTACATCTGATAAATTGACCATCTTAGCAGTTGATGAATTCTAAATTGTTTAAATAACTTTGTATTAATAGATAAATTAGATAAATCATTTAATTAAACTTAATAAAAAAAAATCACAGTTTAAAATGAGTGGTAAGCCATTTAAGATATTAGCAGTTGAAAGTATTTGAATTTTTAAATAATAGAAGTTTAAATATTTGAATGCAAAATAACTGAAAATTGAAGTGTTACCTGATATATAATGGAAAGCTGGCTTCAGTTGGAACAGTGGAGTCTGCGATTAGTTCAACGCAAAGAACAAAATCTTCTGAAGTGGCCGACAAATCTAGATTCTCGAGCTGGAAAATCAAATTTAATATTAGTGAAATAATTCACTCTTACTAAAAGTGGACTCTTTGTGGTAAATTATGCCTAATCTGACCTGAGCACAGACTTAATAACAAATTAAATTACATAATATCGTGAAGCGAACTTAGTAATTAAGGTAATTCAAGTAAATACGAACAGTAGCAGAGAGATTTCATTGGATAATTCTTTTTTTTTGTTTATCTAATATATTGAAGTTAAGCAAAAAAAATTTCTTTAAGAAAACAGTAAAATCAATTTAAAAAATGAACCCAAATTTGACAATAATTTTAATTTAAGGTCCTACTTAAAATTCGGTAGCGGACACATGGGTTGTTGCGGTGTGATAAGACTTAATTTATCATTAATCATAGGATTTGTGGTTAAATCTTAAGCGAAGAGAACGTATCAGAGAGATCTTGTTGCTTAAATTGGACAACGCTAAGAACAGATGTATTTATAAAACTCGACAACCTTCAAATAAATAAGCAACGTGCAATATGCGATCTCAATATATCTTTGCAGATTGATGAATAGTAAATTAATTTAAATTTTAACTCACTAATCCATAGGCAAATAAACAAACACACACATAAGCAACCCAATGCGACCTTTTACACTGTCTTTCCCCCTAACCTCTTAGGACCGCTCATTCTTCAGAAAATATAAAAAAGTAATTTTGCCCATAATTATCTAAAATGAATTTTGTTTTAAGAATCAGCCTAACTCAAAACCCGCCAGCATCATTCGGCATTAAAAATTAATGAAATACATAAGATAAAATAATTTAGAATGCAATGCCAAATGCTCGCCGTTGATAGCTCAAGATAGACTACTCTTCACGGCACTTACACCTGGAACCGCTCTACTATCTTTCACACTACAGGGACGGACTCAATTGAAGTTCAACAAATCCATTTCGTATTCCAGCAAGTTGTACTTCCATTGTTTGAAGTTTAAATGCCAAATTTTATACTGTAACCAAATAAAAGTTGTCTATTTTAAATTGGCTTAAAATACAATGCTAGAAATGAATTTTTAAAAAGGAAATTTATTCATTTAATGTGTAATGTATCATTTGCAGTTGCTAAACAATTATTAGAATATTTTAAATTAAGGAAAAATATTACGAGGAATGTGTTACACGTTACAACCACTTGATGGAAAACACACCGTGCTTACTCGAATTTTATCGAACTTAGAGGAGTTCCACGTCCAATAAGGGTTTCGCATTGGCGCAGGACTTTGGATTTCACTTCCTTACCCTAGAGGAATGTATATATTTCTCAACCTTGTCCGGGATTGAACCAGTCCTTTGGGTGTAGAGGCAGATATGCTAATCGCTACACCAAACGAGAATGGCATAAGATGCTATACAATTATTTTTGAATAGAATCTATTTCTGAGAAATTTAGCGACATCTAGCTTTGTTCGTTACTTCCCTAGTTCAGGGTTATGAAATTAATAATTTATTTGTAGTAAGTCCGAGCAACACGTCTCTATCAATTTCACCCAAATAATAACAACTACTTACTTGTTTTTCATGAATTTACGAACGTAAGCTCTATTTAAATATTTTAAACTTGTCGTGTGTAAAATTAGCTTAACGCTATATTTAATAAACAAAATCAAATTTGGTTTAAATACTTCTATTCTAAAGAAACATTTAAATAAAAGCCCATATAAACACAATTAAATTGTAGAGAATGGTACTACTATAGATTTGACACTTATTCTAATATGTAACAAAAATTCCTTGTCCGGACTTATTTACTAATAGCTGCCTAAATGTAGGTTAAGTTTAAATATTTGTATATTGTAAACAAAGAATTTCTATTCCAGAAATTTCATTTATAAAACTACTCGCAAACTAAGTAAATCAAGCAAGTCAATGTCACACGTAAATACCTTACTAATGAATTTAAATTGTTTGTAAAATAAAATTTTAGATTCTCTGAGGTTTTCGTTATTTTGATAACTGTCGGTTTGTTTAATTATTATCTAGAATTAAATCTTCCTCGGTAATTAACTTTTTAAATTCGTATTTTCAGCGATCTTAAGTCAACTTGTGGCTTTGAAAGCTGCGAATTCTATATGATGTTTCATAATACGTATTTGTTAGGATTTTATGTGTTGGACTGAACCTTATTGTCAACTGTTGCCTTAGGCATTGCTGAATTAGAGGTGCTCGATTACTAATACTTACACTTCGGTTACTTAATTAACATTAATCAATGTAATTAAGAGTTCAGAAACAGACGTAGTTTTTAGCTCTGCGTGTATTTTTATTAACTTTTCATGTAGTAGAAATTTCTACAACCCTTTCTAAAGTTGACCAATTGCCTTTGCATATTTGGAATTAGTAATTTCTGTCATTTCTATACGTTTCATAATTTTAGAAACGTCATCCTTTTTGTCCTGCATAGAAAGTAGCAAGGTTTAAACGTATTGTTTTTATCTAACTATTGTATATTGTTACGAATAGATTTCTTATTCTAAAACAAACTTATTACTAATATCTTGAAGAATGCAAGATGTATCATGGACTTTTGATTTAGGTTGTGTTTTTCATGATAAAAATATTTTTTGTCATACCTGCATCATAATAGTTGTTTATAAGTCTCAGCAGTGTGCATAAAACGACCTTTAAAACACACCGTGATTTAAAGGTTACTAGGCAACAGATTAATTAATTACTTATTTATAACTTTTCATATTCTTTAAAATAGACATCTCTGGATTTATCAGAAATTAGCTTTAACTCAGCCTCGACGACTAACTTTTCGAATTCAGATGAAACTTCTACATTATTTGTATTTATTTTTAAATAACTATTAAACAAGATTGTAAGAAACAATTGCGATGTACAAGACTACTGTTTGTGAAAATATTAGGCGGCCTACTTCTAATAAAAGGTGACATTAGTATAATTTAAAAGTTTAATTATATTACTCTTATTTGGCAAATAATAATGCAGGTATAATAAAAAGTTGGTTATGATACACGTGTATAAGTGCCTTTAAAGTACCTGCAACGTTAAGGGCATTCTGCTAACCCGTTGCGCGTGCCTTAAAGTCTGGTTTATACACTTGTATCATAATATATTATTAATTTTAAATTAATATAATTTTAACTTAATTGAATTAAGAGGTTTTGAACAGCATCTTATTTAATTAGCTGTGTCGATACGGGAAGTGTATAATAATAAATCAAGCAATAAGAGTCCTATCATGCGGTCACAGGAAAATAACTTACTATGTAATAAATTAAATAGACTGAAGGTGAGATTTCGGTGGGATTTTGTGACAAAATTTCGTCTAAAACGGTGAAGCACGTATCTAGAGGTAGGAGTCACTACTCCCAGATAGGTTAACGATTCTTTCAAAACCCTCAAAAGGAACTAAATAGATCATATTACTCTGATGCGTTACAATAAGTTGTGGCCTACACACCCCTAGAAATGTTTCAGCCCATTCTCTTATTAGTGAAAATTACTTAACTAACTTTGTCAAGATTCCCATGTTTTAATGGTCTATGCTCAAACTGATACTATCCTGCCTTTCAACTGTTCTAGCTAGAACTTGGAGAAGAAGATTGTTAAACCATATTATTAACCTAAGCAAAGCTCAGGACGCGTTGCTGAAGTACCCCTACCAACGATAAATACGTCTTTAAATAATCTCAATGGCAAATGACACTCCCTGAGAGTATAAATACAAATTTTCAATCCATTATCATTATTATTGTTCTAGATATCCTTGGAAAAAGACAATCAGAATGACTGAAGCGACAATGTTGCGAAAAATCGTGCATCGAGCTGTGATAAAATTCCCTACAAAACAAGGAAAACCCCAAAAAATCATCCAAAAAGAGATGGTGGCTGTTTATCAAGATTCTGCTCCTTCATTATCCAACCATTCAAAGGCGGTCAAGTGAGTTTAAACGGGGTAGAGAAAGCATTAAAGACAACCCCCTTGCCGGCGGGCCGGTTACTGCCACTACTGAGGAAAACGTGAAATTTGTTGAGAAACTTGTACTTGAAGTACCATTCACACTATTCTTCATGACCATCTTAACCTGTCAAAGGTCAGTGCAAGAGGGGTACCGCGAATTCTCACCGCTCCTCAGAAACAAGTGCGAGTCGAGTGCTGTAGAGTGTTTTTGAAGCTTTGTGGTGAAAATCCGCCGAGTATTTTCGTCCGGATTGTTACCGGCGATAAAATGTGGGTTCATCATTATGATCCTGGGAGCAATCAGGAATCCAAGCAGTGGCATAAAATGGAGCACAACCTTCAAAGTAATTCAAAGTCACTCCATCGGCCAGAAAACTCATGGCCACGTTGTTTTGGGCCTTAAAGGGAATTTTACTGATTGAGTACATAGAAAAAGGTCATAGTATTACTTCCGCATCTTACGCAAACACCCTGCGTAATTTGAGGGAAGCAATTAAAGAGAAAAGGCGTGGAAAATTGACTGCAGGCATGTTGCTTCTCCACGACAACGCACCGGTTCACACAGGACGTGTTGCCAAGGCTGCTGTGCGAGACTGTGGTTTTGAAGAAATCAACCATCCACCCTACATCCCCGACCTAGCCCCCAGTGATTACTTTTTGTTCCCCAGCCTCAAGAAAGATCTTCGTGGAAAGCGTTTTTCCGATGATGAAGAGCCGAAGGCGGCAATTAACGCACATTTTTGGGATAAAGAGGAGAATTATTTTTTACAGGGTATTGAAAAGTTAGTTTCCCGATCAAGCAAGTGTATTGAGGTTATGGGGGATAACATTCAAAATTACAATTTATTCAGAATTTTCTGCTTTTTCCTTCATGTCTTTACAGAATACATTGAACGCCCCTCGTATATAGATGATAGATACTTAACTTTGGAATTACGTAATCCACCAAAGTAAAGTAATACAACGGTCTTCGGCATTTCGTTCAGGAATTCTATACATAAGGTCATCATTTCTGCAAACAAAATATTTGTTGAAATAATTTAACTACATTTTAAATTGAAAAAAGGAAACAATTTATCATGATAGTAAACTAAATTGAAATATATTTTTAATATGTTTTAGGAAATACCAGTTTTAATAATTATAAAGGCACAAAAGCCTCAGATGTTTACTAATTCGCTCTGCCATTAAAATAAAATAAAAGTAGTTTGACCTTAGGGTACTTCTAATGTTCAAAAAAAATGTTTCATTAGGAAAGCATTTAAATCCGATAAAAATTACAAGTCCGGCTCCGATTGCTGTAGTGGTTAGCAAGTTTGCCTCTGCATCCAAAGGACGTGGATTCAATCCCGATCGAGGTCGGTTAATTTATCAGGGGAACAAAATTTTAAAAACATGCTGTCTTCTCAGATAAGGATGTAAAATTGTAAGTGCCGTGTCAATGTTATTTTCGACACGTTAAAAATTCCTACTGGTGGTAAAACTCCTTTAGTTTCGGCAAAACTCTAGTAGGCGTGGCGAAATGACTATATGACAGTTTTAGTCCAAGAGGGCCAAGAAAATTTCCGCATCTCGAAGTCTCAACTATAAAACGAACAAGCAAACAAATAAAATTACAACCGTTCTTATATAACATATAAATTATAAAAAAGAAAAATTAGACGAGTTACTAAAAAGAGCAGATTGTACTAAAGTAATAAACGTCAAGTCGAACGAAAATGACGACACCTTATGTATCAAAAGAGATGAGCAGCAAAATTATCGTGCCATTAGGAAGCCTGCGTAAATCTTTTAACATGTGTAAGCGTGTTTAAAATCCTTGCAACATTTGACATTCATTTGGAAACACCTGGTATATATATTAATAGTAAAACCTAATCGGTGAATCACCAATACCATTTTTTGTCAAAATTGCAAACGTAAATTTTTAAATTTTGCAAGATCATTATTAACATCATTTATCAATATTCAAAATTCCCATTTCATGTTTTGTAAAACAGGGGCTTTTTCCTAAAAATAATACATCAGCTTTCCCATGAGAACGTGTACGATGCTAAAAATAAATGTTAACCACCGATCCCTCCGACCCGTAAGTTCAAGGAGAAACTTCCTTTAACCGCAGTTCAGAGCTAACTACCGTGAGGTCAGCGTGCGGGAACCAGTTTAAGTTAAGTAAGTAACATATTGTCACGTATCTGTCTAAGTGAGCTGATAGAAATATTAATCCAGTGTCGTACACTAAGTCAGTAATTAACTAGTACCCCTTTGGGTTTAAAATAAGATTACTTGTCGTCTTGTTTCTGGAAAAGATCTAACCATCAAAATATTTAGGTAAGGTGGCGCCTAAAAAGTACGACTCATTCCGATTTTTAACTCTCGCAAGCCGCTCCTGAATTTTAGCTTAATTATTTCCATCTAAAACTGTAGAAACCCCCTTTCTTCACTACGGCGACCGAAGCTGTTAGCTAATTCAGGGTAATCGGCATTTTAGACAACCTTTTGGGACGCAAGGAACGTTCCGTTTCGTTATACATGTTTACATCTATAAATTTCATTCCTCTTAGATCCACGGATATTTTTGGCTGTTGTTTTTGGCTCTAATACTATTCAGCAATGAATGTGAAGTAGTGGCATATAAACAGAAAATAATCGCCTGAACCATATAAATGAATTTGTTAAGGCACGCCCTTCTGTTTGATTACTGCACCTTCAATATGTTGTGAAACGCCTTTCCGTTTTAAGAATATATCCAAAAATACACATAGCATTATCCAAGTAAAATATAGGAGTACATATAAATAATCAACGAAGAAATACACATAAAGACTGTTTAGCCAATATTTTAGTAATTTCATTTATAAAACTTTTAGAAGTACCTCGTATCCATGTTCTTGCTGAGTGTGCGCATTCCTTTGTTTTACAATCGCAGCGCATTGCTACAGATTCGAGTGATTCCCCGCATAAATGTTTGAGCTTTTTCTGAAATCAGATTTTCTGATTGATTATATTAAAGGACAATACAAACGCGGGTTCCCCTCTTTCAGCGCAACTTATAGGTCGATAGCCAAGGTGATCGACGTATTGGATATTCTGAAAGTTTGGACCCATTGTTTTCGTATGTATTATTTCTTTTAGAGAAGGTCAACCAACGATATGCAGTGGTTCGACATCACGCTCGGTAAGGGATAATTATTGAAATAAAATCAAAGGTACGCTCGTCCCCATTGTGACGTTAGTACATCTTCTGAAGTTGGGAAGGAAAAATTAATCTGGTCTATCAAATAAAAATGTAAAAGACTATATTACACATAAATTATGCAAACCAGGCTTTGAACACAAGTAACTCAGTTTGCAATTATTTAATTTCAGGTCGCTTCAGAATTATGAACTCCTTTGTTCCCTTTTTATCCGCTGTCTAAAGATATTAGTATTTGCAGAATAAAGATTAGGAAACTAACATATACTGAGTATCTCATGCGTATTGAACCTAACCTTTTGTTTTCATTGCTGTATATGTTTGTAGTTATGTTGAGAGCTCGATTGAATTTAGAAAGTATTCTGAACAATTGAGATATCCCTGACTCTTTTATCAAACTTGATGTTGACGGCGTTCTAATTGTGACCATAATCTAATGTTAATTTAAATCTGATTTGACTTTAAATTAATTATTTGATATTTTATCTTGATTCGGCCATCAACGCTCATGATCTATTGGTGCCGAAGTGCTATTACACTCATTTTGAAATGATCGACTTCAAGGTTTTTGTTTTGATTCTAGAGTAAAGTACTGGAGCCATGTTTTATCAAGCGTAACAAAACAATGCAAAAGGTCTACCTAGTTGTTGCTAAAAAGCTTCAAATTGTTGCTGGATGTTCGTTTCCTTTTACGTTTTTGATGAGAACACATTGAATGCACCACTCACCCTGTTGACAGTTTGGGAATGCCTACTTAATCGCCCAAAATTACCATGCCTATGATACCAACTATCTCTTCGATGTTTACCCTTGAATCGCTTAAAGTAACGTGCACGTGATCGACTAGTGCGAAACGTTTTTGGAACCACGTTTAAAAAAAAACTACTGCTTTCAAAAGAACACCCTCTTCCAATATTTGCTATGTACCGGATAAAATTTCATTTACGTTTATCTTTGATGCATTAAATTGTACCACGAATCACTTTAGGATTCAAACAGCTACATATTTCAGCCTAATTGTTACATAACATTAGAGAAATCCTACTAGTACGATCTAATCTGCAAGCGACGTTAGGAAGAAGGAAAATAATGAGTTATAAAAATTCGTATTCATTAGGTTTTTCCTACAAGTCCGTTTGCTAATCATCATTCTATTGTTAGATATGTTATCTAAATTCCAAATTGACGTTGCTATCCGTTAGGTATGCAAAGCAATGGATCACTATTAAAACTTTCACTGATTATCATTATATTAATATTGATATTCAAACCACAATTTTCTTAAGTTATGCAGCTGATTAAAATTGTAAGGTTATACGCAATGTTTACTATTTAGACACTCCTTACTCGTATTTATAAATTATTGTTTGTTCATTGGCTCAAAGAACTATCTATAAAAAATTACGCAGTCACCTTGCATGTGTACAAATAACACTTCGTATATTCATGATTTTCGCTCAATTAGTTAAAGAGTATCTCTTGGTGTTTACTGAATTAATCCAACTTTTGGTAAAACAACCTTTCCAAATGTAAACAATAACCACACTTTGAATTGTTCAATATTTATATCAAGATATTATATTATCACAAACGCCAATTTTTTAAGTAACCTCAAAAACAATTATTTGTATTTTGCAAAATCACTTGTTTAAAATCCTTTGTCACAAGCTCGGCTGGCGTTACGACCGACGACGATCCTGATGCCCCGCTAGCTTCTCGGAGGAGGGAGGTCCGTGACATTTTCCACCAGCACGTCCACGCTCTAAGAGAATCTGAAATTACGTATAAAAGAGGTTCGAAGTTGGGGGGAGGGGGCGCCTCTGCTCCTTATTGGCCGTATAATGAATCGAACTGTCCTTCGGAACAGGGAAAAATGGTTCCGCGACCTATAACGGAGTTGTTCCTGGCTTGCCTCTAACCTAGGCCCCAAATATAAGTATAAATTAAGACCGAGGCTAAAGGGCGGGGGGCACCTTGATAAACACATCCCCTGAAATACAAAATAATTACATTTAATTTATCCTAAGTTTAAACTGAAGGTCCAATTAGGGAATAGCTATTTATCTATACTTAAAGCAATATCTTATTCAGCATACACAAAAACAAAAAAAGGACACACAGTGTTACAAGCAAACTTCTGCGGCTCTTGAATGCGGTCTAATTCAAGAATTATGGAAAAGACTAACCAATCTACTGTAAAATGAACTTATTTTCTAAATATTATATTCACAGTAAATAACGGTATGCATCAATAGTTCGGATAGGAATTATGTTCTGACAAGCTCCCCTCAAAACGGGTATGGTTTAATCTGGGCTCTACAATATTCGGTCGCCATGACTATGAATTACACCAATATTGAAGCAAAGAATATAACAATAAGTACCTTTGTTTTGTCGACGCATCACAGAGCTAATCGCATGCCCAAAAGCACCATAATCGTCGGCCGTGAATCTTATACGTTCCTGCTTTCGCAGTGAACTCAAATGTCCTATGAAGCGGCGAACGGGGTGAAAAAAGGCAGGTAGTTCCCCCGAAACCCACTACCTGGCTTCCCAGAGACCGGGATTTCGCCACAATTACTCGCGCGGATTCTCGAACTCACCCTGGAAACTTCAAAAGTCACTAACACACGACCGATTTCTATAACATTTTATCTGCGTGTGTCTTAATGCTACATCCCGGTGTTGTCACGACGAATAATTACAAATTATTCACATTTGTAATCCACAAAAGTGAAATCGCTTACAACTGTCACTTTATTTTCTTAATTTATTCGCCATTGAAAAAAACCGTCTCTCGTTTTTTTGTTCCAACCGAGTCTGCCTGTCCTCGTAGTCATGACAACCACACATTTACCGTAAAGGTACGGCGGTAAATTTAAATATTGGCACGGGACGCCAACAAAACCTGACACCTTTAAGATGAAGTTTTCCATTTATTACTGAGAGGTTGTAAAAATGGTATACCTAAGCAAGTACACCACCGTTGCATGCTATTTTTCGGTCTAAAATATTCAAAGTATTTATAATCGGGCTTAACCAACTACCTCGAAACTTAATTTATTTTTTTTATTTCTTTGAAGAATGAAGTCAAAATCAATATACTCTTTTTTAATATCCACTGCCTTTAAAATTGTTTTCAAGTTCATAATTTTATCTCCTGTTGAAGTTATAAGCCAAAATATTTCCCATGAATCCTCGATGTTTTTCTAGGAAGAAGAGTACAGTTTATTATTTAGTTTGTTGTGCAACGCATTGTTGTTGGTTTATGGGGAAAGAAGTGGTCGGTCGCAATTTTGAGTTGACTTTGAACTCAATTTGGGTGTGACGGATCAATTTATCTTACAAAGTACATAGGAAAACTAAAGAATTTATATTTTTGCAGCGGGTGTAGATCGACCGAGTGGTTCAGGTTCGTTGGAGGATTTCTTTGGGCCTAGGTGAATTAGGCGGCTTCGGTTATCTAATTTTCAGGTCTGTGTTCCTACGGAATAATTATTTATTGGATGACGTCATTTGCTAAAATGACGCAGTTTCAACTTCGGTCATGAAACGAACGTTAGTGATATTTACTTTATAATCGTTTTGATTCCCTAACTCAATTAAGGATCGACGGTAATGGGAATGATACTATTTACAAAAAGGTTTATTAAAATAAAACGAAGAAAAATTAAAACAGTATTCAAACGGTATAAATAACTAAAATGATTATTTGAACTTAATCTTTACTATACAAAAAATCAGTCATCGAGTGAGAGAAGACAGCGGTCAGTTTTACTTTGTTGCAACGTGATGCATCGATATCGACGTTTCTTTCGATTTCTGCCTTCCTGTCACTTCTGAACGCGTTGGCTTTCAGTGAACCTCGAGACCTGAGTACGAGCGCATTGCTTGCGACGGCGGTCGTGTACGTATTTATCTCGGCAGTAAACGGGGACAGGTCATTAATATGGATGTACCCGCGACTTCTCTTTCTACGCAGTACAAGTAGACGTCGCGACATCAGGCATCGTTTGCAGGTCACTAAGGAGCAACTCACCTGCGGGCGACGAGACGTTGACGGTTATAGGTAATCTTAATTCACCGTAGATGCGCTTCCGATATCGGTACAACTCGACGCGCAACGTCGAATGCAACTGAGTCCCTAGCAACGCGCTTGTATTTGGCCCAAAGTCGTTCGAATTGCGGGTTCGGTATAAACAACACTTATGGTTGCTCGATTAGAAGTACCGCTGGGATTGTTGTATTAGGGCCCAGACCATTCCTGCTATAAAGCAACTCGGAACGGGGCGAGTGATTAGAATTCGGAAATGTGAAACAGGTCTCGGGTTTACGGAACTGCCCCCTACAGATTTCAATCTGAAACGGTACTCAGGATTTTGCGCGCTCAGAAGATTGACATACGTCACATAAATATCGCTATAAAATTAATTTCAAAATGGCTTAATTTTCCAAAGAAGCTCTATACGGTTTAGTATGGTTTTACACGGAACAATGCTCTATGTCGAGTCCCACACTTTGCAAAAGCATCTTATTTATAGGTAAATTTATATTCTTGGTCTTTATTCTACGAATACGGTAATCGGAAGTTTTTTTCTGTCTAATATTTAATCAATTTAGATAACACATTTTCTTGCTTAACATGACGCAATGTTGCGTAAGTATATTTAATGATTTTTCATTAAGTAATTTTATTTAAATCATCTAAGATTGTTTTTGATTTAATTATATCGGTTATCAACGCAATCTAGATTTAATTCGGACAGTTTTCGCTGAGTTAATTATTGCGTAATATTATGCAGTTGTTTACCTAATTTGCCTAAAGCTTAATTTATGCAGGACGTTATTGATTCATCCATTCAGTTTGGTGAAACTGTAAATGAACGAATAATTATTTGTACAATTATTTTATAACAAATAAACTAATATCGCTCACTCCCGCACGGTATTTGTTTGAAGTACCGTGTCTTTATTAAAGTCTTAATTATTAAGTTTCCAGAATTATGAATATTATGAATACGCGTGAATTATCGCAATTCTTTTTAATCGTGTTTTACACTATTGATACGGTTTTGCGGGAAACGTCACATGGGGAATTGGCTCTTTCATAAACCCGTTTATGAACGGTATTGAGATTTTTTGCGAGAACACGAATCTAATGAAAGCAAAAGCTATCAACAATGCCAAGGCCAAACATAACCGGCAATAACCAACGCTTGACATAAAGGGAAATTGCTTCTATTGGACGTAAGCTTTAGTAGTACTCAATGGTCATCCATTACGCTTTAAGCGGCTGAAAATCTAAGAAAGGTAAGTATCACGCCTCCTCCGGGGGGTGGCAGTCCATGATTATTTAGAATTCTGTCGTAGGCACGTGATGGGACAAGGTATTTTGCTTCTTGTTTCTTACTTTTACTTGCGACAAAGCTTAGATCTGCTATTATATCCAAAAATCAAAACAAGCCAGCACGGAGAGGCAAAGTGGACCAGTCAAAATCTAAACGCAGTAGTTAACTGAATAGCTCCTTATCACTGTGTTTTAGAGTTTCAGGAGCCCTGTTTTGGTTTATTTTTTTCAAAAAAGAAAAACTCGACATATTACTCTCAACTTCTATAAAGTGAAAAGGACGCGGCGTAAGAATTCGAAATCTTCTGGAATTTAATTCTTTGGCTTCTCTTCAGAGTAACGGAAAATAGTTGATAGAAATGCATGAATTGGTGATGTCAGTAATATAAGGAATTATGAATGGACTGCATAATGTTATCTACTCCCATAGTTTTGGCAGTAATAGATGATAAAATTTGAACGATATATTGATTAGTAACCGATTCAAAGGAAAGCCCATTACCTAAACAAGATTTGTAATAATTAATTAATATAGGGTGTGGTACTTTTGAAAGTTGATAAACAGAATCATTATAATAATCATTTATTTTATTGTGGTTAGTGAAGCGCGGTAGTAAATCATTTGATTTTTTTGGAGTAATATCCATGTTTCGAATCCGCATCCACATTTTTTTGTTGCTACCTTTACAAAACGAGAAGCTAAGGAAAGCCTTTTTTCCTTCTGAAGGCAGATGACTATAATTCCTTATCAATTTGTAATAATTGCAGTGAGCTGGATTCTTGGTGGTTATAAATTGTGGTGCGTTTTATTTCACAAGGAGGTTTAGAAAGTTGAATAGTTTTCACCAGAGCATGAGTGTGAAATACTTAACTCATGTGTTGACATAAATGATTATAAATGTTATTTTCTAGATATACTTATACTAAAATAAATGTCTTCTAAGAATTTATTTTATTTTTGTGTATTGTAGACGAACCATTTTTATATTTAAGACGTCGTTAATAAACAGTGTATTGCTCAACGATTTATCCACGTGCTTCTGTAGGATCCTAATCTACGATATCATACGTTACATTCGTAGATCATGCACACTTCACAGTAGCGCCTTCTTCATACGAGCTATACAGGGTGTCCGTGTACACGGGCCATTAGAGAACACAAATCTGTAACAGTATATTACATAACGAGTTTGGAAAGCGACATATATCAAACAAGGTGGAAATTGTCTCACGGGACGTTAGCCGATTGCGACAACGACCGAGTATGATTCACCGAGTTACGTGTGATTTGTGAATTGCTTTCAGGTATGACAATTTATCTGACACACGTGCGTTATTATAACGCAAGATATGCGATATTGATATTTTTCCAGTCTACTTATTTGTTTGGAAACAATTACTTTCGTGGGTGCTAGTTGGAAAAAATTACTTTAATTCGAAAAATGTTTTACATATTTTCACGTAAAAATTGATAAGAAATTCAGTCCAGTAATAACATGTTTTCAACCATGTGTTGTATTTACAAACCGACAACCTTTTTTTATCTAGTATTATATTAGTACTCTAGTCGGTTTGTTTTGCTATTATTGAATAAAAGCAACTGTGCAATGTTATTGTAGTAATAATTTCAAGAAATTATTTTTAACATTATGTATTTCCACTCTTCTATTGTTCTATACATTTATATTGAATAATTAGTTATTAAAACCAAGAATTTATAGTGAAATTCTATCTAGAGTAAACATTGCTTTATATCATAGCCATTAATTAAATTGTAAACATAGAAAGAAAGGAACTACAAATAATAACTTCGAACATTTATTCCTACGTACTAAGTAAATTCTGTAAAGATTACAAAAAAGCAAATATGTGCAATACCCACATGAAAACGTAATGTACAAATGTCGGTAGAAAGAAATTACTAGAACAATGAATATATTTAACAATTTTAAGAAAAAGTATGCATTAATTTACAAGTCAATGAGGACGTATCACAAATACACTTGTTTATTCGTCGGCCCCTGCGATATTCGTATCTGATTTTCCGTACGTTAAAATCATAGTTCGTACCTTGCATAATAGATCATGTTTGATACTTCACAGATTTTGAATGACCAATTTATTACGCCTGCAATGGCTGATGTGTACATCCCTGAAAAAAGTAATTGGACAAAGCCTTAAACGAACCAATGTTTAGCTCTTTTGTTTGCATTAGAGGGCGGGACTTTGTTACGATTTCTTTTCAGTCATATTAGATTATTAGCAAACCGGCACCGATAGAGTTATTGTCAGTTTAACAGATATTTGTATGCTTATTGTATTGGAGACTTGACGCATTTAGCTTTTGGAGCGGTGTATCTACTCGCAGTGGTGTACTCCGTAACAAATACATATTAAATGTGCAGTAGGCAAAAATAGCAGATCAAGCCACAAATAGGTCCGAACTGTAAACTTAACATAAAGATGAAAGAGATATCCTGCAGCAGTCTATCTCGTGATGACGAGTCGAAACAACGACAAAATCATGATCCACGAGTGGCTGTGCGCGCCATTTGAAAATTCAAAACTTTGTTGTTCGCCTGCCTACATTTTTATGTAAGGTTATGCGATTTTTGGCGGTTCCTAGCCTTGAAAATGTTCATATTTTTGAACTTGCAGTTTTATGGCTTTTCAATCATGTAAATGTTCTATTCATTTAGAATTTAAACCTTATACTTTATAGGATATCTTTTTCATCTTTATGTTAATATAATATGCTATAATTCAAAACTAGGTAGCTCTGCCATAAAATATCAAATTTAATTATAAATGTTTCGAAAACTATGCAATTTAGACCCTAGTTTATAAGCGGTTATTGTATTGTATCTGTTATTAAAGTAATGTAATTATATTCCGGGCATCCTGTATATTAAAATTGTATTGTCACAAGAAACAGATAATGAAACATTTCAAGAAAGCTTCAAATATTTTGCTCAGTTCTTGAGCTTGAAAACTTTTGAGTAAGTGCGTTGAACATAAATTTCTGATAGTTCCAGCATAGAAGTTGCCTTCGCTTAGTCGGCACATGCAACTGATGTTCTTGTCGACTTTGGTCAAGGTCATGGAGATTCGCCACGATACAGTGTGTGTTCGTTGCTACATTTTTCACAACGCGACCGATCTGTACATCTATTTTGTCCACGGCCAAAATGTTGATTTTTGCTTTTGTTATAATTGAGACATTTGCGACGTACTTTATGTTGTAATTCTCTCATCGCTTTTAAGTATTGTCACTAGTAAAAACGGCAAGGGAAGCTTTGTTCTGTTGCTTTTTACTTATACAATTGTTTGCAGATGGAAACCCACCTCTTCAAGTTCGTTTATGATCATTTTCCCCTTTGGGTCCTGAAATTCCTCTCAGAGTAGCTTTCTTAATTGTATCAAGTACGTATAATACTCGATCTGTTCTTCATTTAAACGCGCAAATATGACTCTGTGCCAACAATTGCATGGGGATAGATTTGCGATGCTGTCCTGAGTGGAAATGTACTTTGCATATGTTAAAATACGAATTTACAGCTAAAATTTCGATTTTATTTCTCAGCAATATGAATGGTGGTCTTTCCATGTACAAGTGCTTTTGTTTCGAGCTAAGATTAATTGAAGCTATTTAATTTTTTTCTAGCGCTGGGATTGTTGGTTATCTTGATTTCATAGGTTGAACTAGCTTACGATGCTGAGATATCGTCACAAGCATTCCGAACCTATTGTTACTTGAATTTTTTACTTATTTTGCAAAACTGGATAATCGATAATAGCCTCTGCACGCATCGGATACGGCTAGGACTGCTTTGTTGTGGTGTGGTCTAATAGAACCCTTAACTCGTTGTTTACTGAGTTTTCTATATAATCGCACACTTATCAAACTTTTGCGCCGTCTTGTATTATACGCGACCCACCGGTCAACTTGCTAAAGCGACCTGGTTTATAACATTTACCGTTAACAAACTTCACAAACATGTCCGCTCGCTCTCTCTAATTTGAACCTTATTCAAAAATTCTGATAAATCGGCACGTTTTTTGAAAGGCAAGTGCGCATTCCGCGCAATCTCTCTTTTACCACCCATTTCATAGCATTATTAAACAATTGCTAAGTGTTATCGTAGACGTATTAAATACTTGTTGTTTACTATGTGTGTCATAATGAACACTGTTCGTTAGTTGTCCCAGTTCAAGTTTGTGAAACTAGTAATTTATTTACTGTAGGCGCTAGCGTCACGCTTATATTAATTTCATCCAAATAAGAACAACTACTTTCTTGTTATTGATGGACTTATCTATTATTACATCATAAGCTCTATTTTATCAGTTAAATTTGCTAAGAGTCAAATTACCATAACGCTATATTTGATAAACAAAATCAAACTTGGTTTAATACTTATATATAAAGCAAGCATTTGAATAAAAACAATT
Source organism: Phrixothrix hirtus (assembly GCA_024586415.1). Classification (NCBI taxonomy): domain Eukaryota; kingdom Metazoa; phylum Arthropoda; class Insecta; order Coleoptera; family Phengodidae; genus Phrixothrix; species Phrixothrix hirtus. The sequence goes on from JAHWXV010456651.1 coordinate 22,339, forward strand.
CCTATAAAATTTATAAAGCGAATTACTAATACTACGTCAATTATGGCGCTTATTCGAATATGTAACAGAAATTCCTTGTCCAGATTTATTTATTAATGACTGCCCAAATGTGGGTCAAGTTTAAATATTTTTACGTTTGCAAACAAAGGAATTTCTATTCAAAAAACTTGATTCATAACAATACTCGCAAACTAAGCACATCACGTTTAGTCAAGGCTACATATAATTACTATACTAATAAATTTAAGATAGTTTGTAAATAAAGAGAGTTAAAAGTTTTCTCTTTTAAAACTTATCTAAATCGTACTTATACTTTCTTCGAGATTTTGACGGTTTTTGTGTAATTGTGATTTGGAATTAAATATTCCTCGTATAGTTACTTATTAAATTTGTACCTTCAGCGATCTTAGATCAACCTGTGATAATTCGTAATACGTATTTGTTACTGTTTTCGTTATAGAACTGAACCTTATAGTCAAATACTATCTTTGGCATTGTTGAATTAAAGATGTTAGATCACAACACATTGCACTTGGTCACTTAATTAACATGACTTGAAGCAAGAGACGCCGTTTTTGGCTCGGCTGGCTTTTTATCAACTTTTCGTATAGTAGGAATTTCTACTACCCTCTCTGAAATTCACCAATCGTCTTTACTCAAAATATTGAGTTTTTGCCTTGTAATTTCTGTGATTATTTCTATGAATCTCGGTAAGTCCCAATTTTTAGAAATGTTATCCTTTTTGTTCTACACAGGAAGTATAAGGGTTTAAATATATTG
>JAHWXV010456656.1:0-13646 GCA_024586415.1 Phrixothrix hirtus
TAATACATAATACATAATACATAATACATAATACATAATACATAATACATAATACATAATACATAATACATAATACATAATACATAATACATAATACATATATAATATTACACATAGCATTGGCTGTGTTAAATACATTATTCACAAACAACTGAAATACAGAAAAAGGTTCTCTACTTGGATCTCAATCTTGCTCAGCGTGAAACAAAGATATCTAAGGGCTTTAAGTGTTAACGCAGCTTCTAAACGGGTTTCCTCATGCAGAGAAAGTTTTTTTAAGAAAAGTAGTTATCTGTGATGAGACCTGGGTGCATTACTTCATTCTGGAGTCTAAAAAGGCAGCTATAGAATGGCAATACAAAATTTTACCTAAGATGAAATACCCGAAAGTGGTTCTTTCTGCAGGGAAATTTATAGCTACTGTGTTCTGCGTCATAAATGTTGTTATTTACAGAAATATTTTTATCAAAATGCGGTAAAATTAATATCGGTTACTAGCTCCAGCTCTTGGCAGAAAAGGTTACATACGTTTTTCGATCAAGACGGCAGAATCAATTTATTAGAAACGTGACCTCTCCATGATTATTCCTACCAATATACTGCTCAATTGATTAAAAAACTCTGACAAAATATTATGGCAAATCTTTTCCCGCCATATATAATTTCAGATTTTCTGTGCTGGTATTTCTACCTCTTTCAACCCTTAAAGACGCTTTAAGCACCATATCTGAAGTCAATAATGACTATAAAATTTTATGCAAAATTGGTAGTGCATGCAACCAAAAAATTTTTATTTTGAAAGCATTCTAAAGCTCCCAATAAGGTAGTAAGGGTACTTTAACTTAGGAGGGAGTAGGTCGAAAATTAATGTTGTTGTTTTGAAATTGTGGTTTAATAAAGAGTTATAATAATAATCCGGGTTATCTTCGAACTAGTCTCGTATAAATGAAACGTCTTCTAATTACTGTACTATATGGCCTACTCATCTAATTCATTTCATTTTCACCCAGGTTGAAGTACGTACAACCTTTCCATACAGAGAAACGATAAGAATCTCAATAACATTTCTACAAAATATCAAATGACGAATTGGAAAATAATATAGCAGAGGTGAACAATAGGTCACTTCTGTAACCCTCGAAAACTCTTTGAGACAATGAAAAATATTTCAATATGAAATCAGAGTAGCTAAAAAATATAGAGACAGAACTAGAATAACAGAATATATAAAACATTATGGTAACATCTGAGATTGTCTTTGAATTGTCAAATTACTGTGCTTGATAACAAAGATGGATATTTTCTTCGAAATGTTGCGTTTATTTGAGTTTACTGGTTCATGTATTTCTTGTTCAGTTGTTGAGTTAATTTAAAGCTTTTGAGAACGATCTAGATTTTTTATTTTTTGCATTGACTTATTCTTCACTAATTAATAATTATCTTCTATTTTAGCACCGTTTAATTCCATAATGAGAGCTTGGTATCTATTTAGAGTTGGAAATAATGAACAACAAACGCTATTTATTAATCTCTATTATTCGTTACTATCGATTGAGGATGGGTGCTCAAGGTTTATTCTCTAGCTATCTTAATGATAGAATTCGGCAATTGACTTATGATGTTATAATTGTCGATCTTTTGCAAGTTAAACCAAGTGTTCACGAGCTTTTGTGCTACGTATATTTTTAATATTTGTACGCTGATAATACCCATATATATTATTCCTTTACCTCGGCGAACTTCATTCTAGCTAATCCATTAATTCAGAACAATCTTAACAGCATAGCTGAATATTTTAGATACCACAGGCTTAAACTTAATGCTAAATAAACACAAAAAACTTTATTTGTAAACGAAAACTCTCACAGATTGATGACACAACCCTTGAGCTCTCTGACACTGTTAAGAATTTAGGAGCTAAATTGATTTCAAGCTTAGATTTACAGAATACGTTAATCGGCTTATTAAACGAGATTCTGCTTTTTCCAAATACTTATACGCTTGTAGATCTTTTCTAAACATCAAATTAAAGAAAATGTTATGGGAATCGCTTGTTTTATTGCATATGATTTACTGTGATACTACTTATGGTCCTTTGCTGGTTCGATCTGATTTGTCTACGGTATAAATGGCGCAAAATGTATGATAGCGATTTATTTACGTTCATAGGAGAACGGACCACATTTCTCATAAATTAGTTGATGCTCGCTAGTTTCCTATAGAAAGAGAACGCTATACATATGCTGTAGCACTATATCGTAAGATCAAATATCATACCAAGCTGCCTTATTTTAGCATTAGATGGAAGATTAGAACCGTCGTCTATCCATTAAACACAAGAATTAGAGGAAGGCTTCCACCTCCGCAATATCATACTTAGTTATTCAAACGATGTTTCTATTATTAGTAGCAAAAATTCTTAATAAAATCTCCTTTAATTATGTGAAAATGTTAATAATTGTTTTAGTGATGATGTCAGAGAATTAAAGCAGTAGATCAAATTAATATAATAATGGTGTAGACGATTTTTCTATCGCTATTTTATATAGCGTGTGGTGATAAAATTAGGAAAAAATTCACAATTTTCTTAAAAATCTTTTATTTTTAAGAAATACTTGAACAAGTTGATTTTATATTCCAATAAGGCATTTGTGAGCGCAGAAAAATGGTTTTTGATAGGTCACGTTCTCATTTAAATTGCAATCGCAATTTTTTTGCAAATTTTGATGTAATTGTTGACAGTTGCAGTGGTGGTATACAAAATTTGGTACCTTATATAGAAATGTTTTGAGAAAGACACTTATGAAGTCTAATAACATAAATATTTATTTTGAACAGAAAGTGTTACTAAAATTTTCAAATTAAAGCAAAACAGTTTGAAAACACCAATTTCTTAATTAGAAAAATTTATTTTATCTAATCAACAAAACACACGTGGAATGTTGAGAAGTTTAGCATCAAAGTTAACGTAAGTGCATTGCAACGCTAGTTAGCGCTTATCAAGCTATTATAAAACAACAATTTGTAAACGTTTTTGTTATAGTTCAGAGTGACAAGCTATCGATTTCTATCATGTGTACATAAGCACTCGGTTTTTTAAAATAAAAATAATATCCCTAATTTAACAGAACGATAAGGAATAGAAATTTAAATTATGGTTGGATAGGGCGATAGATTTGAACCTACCAGGAAACGTGTGACGTATTTAATCAAGAACCACCTAAGAGGGTCCCAATTGCAAGGTCTAAAGTAAGTAAAATACTTTCAGAATTTGAAAAAACTGACGTTGTAAGGGATTTACCTCAAGGAGGCCGACCGAACATAGACTAGGAGACTAAATTGTATATTCTTTTAGAAGTTGAAGAAAATCCTTATGCTTCCACTAGATAATTAGCGTTGAATAATGATACTAACGGTAGTAAAATTACTTAAATAAATACTATCCTTATAAGGTGGATTTAATACAGGAACTAAATGAAGATGATCCGGACTCGTGGTTACAGTTCTGTGAAAACTTGATGTTACGTTGTGATTAGGATCCCAACTTTTTAAATAACAGCACCTTTTTCAAAGAAGCCACTATTTGCCGTAAATCGCATAACTGCAGGTATTGGACACAAGAAAATCCTCACTGGATTCAAGAGTCTCTCAGCCAGCGTGAAGGAGATGTTAATATATGGGCTGGAATAATTAGTGGTCATCTTCTAGGACTTTATCTTTTAAGGAAATACGTCTTCTGTCAGATATTTGTATTTTCTTAAGTTTGATTTGGTGCCAACTTTAATAGTTTTTTTTCAAATAATAAAGACCCTGATCGGCCTTAGGACATCTGGTTTCAGTAAAATGAAGCACCTCTCTATTTTGGGACAGATGTGCGGCAGTTTCTTGATCTTACATGGCCTGATAGACGGATAGGACGACGAGGACCAATTGAATGTCATGCGAAATCGCCAAACTTCCATTAGATTATTTTGTGGGTCCACGTAAAATCAGTAGTTTATATAAATAAATCTAACCATTTATAATGATTGAAACATTCAATTAAAACGGAAATGCAAAATATCGCCTCACAAATGATCCGATGTGTAGTGTAAAGCATTTATATCCGAATAGGGTAGTGTTAAATAGTAAACAGTAGGCAATTTGAAAATTTGTGTTAAACTTTATGTATGTTTTTTAATTTTAAATGATATTTTTGTTGAAAATATATGTTGATGTTATTAAACTTTATAAGAAATTTTCTTAAAAAAAATTGTTATGTAAAGTATTAAATTTTTTTCATCATCACCAAACCAGTGAACGAGCCTATCAAAATCTATAAAAAAATTAGTGTTGTTGTTTAAAAATTTGAAGATGTCATAATTCGAGAACATGATCTATCAAAAACCATTTTTCTGCGCACACAAATGCCTTATCAGATATCAAATCGACGTGTTTAAGTATTATTTTAAAAAACTTATAACAAAATTATGAATATTGTTCCAAACTTTCTTGCCACTTACAACCAGTATAAGAATAAATAAATGCTCATTGCTGGTTGTTAGATCTTCGTAACTTGTAAGTACAATCAATTCAGATCCAACATTAGAAAAATGAAATAAATTAACATACTTATATTTAAATTTTCTAATAGTATTGTAAAGGAACTAGTATAACTGTGCTTCTAAGCTTAAATCAAGTAGTTCTCAGACAATAAATAAATGTACAGTTGGGAACAAATAAATCTTTAACCAAAAGTGTACAGTTCCAACCATGAGTGAAAATAAAACTCCATAGTGAGTGCAGATAAACTAAACATTGGGGTTCCAAAAACGAACTGCACTAAATAAACAATACACAAGAAGGATTTTGCAGTGATTGGTAAGAAGGACCCTGGAAAGTAATTTCAAGACAGTTAATAAAAAGCCTTAATACATAAAAAGTATTACCTTCATTTGTGCAACGATGTAGAAATGCAGACACTTCTGCAGTCAGCGAAAAGATCGAGTTCCGTTTAAAAATATAAATCAGAAACAAAGTGAAAAGATTTAAGTGCACGCTTAGAATATAAAAATAAAAAATCTACAGTATTTTCAACTACTTCAATGGTCTTAAAAAATTAACAAAACGCGAACGTAATATATAAAATTTAATTAAGATTTCCGGAGTTTTTCAACCGAGTTACCGATACGCGAAACTAAACAGATTCAGAGACAGGGAAAATACAACAATGTTACTGACAAGTTTAAGATCCTAGAGGACAGTTATAGAAAACACCCTGAATGGTTTAAAGCCTTGTATCGCACCTCGAGTCCTGAAATTATTTCAAAAATCTGAAACAGAAAAGCAAAAAGACAGGGGAAATCATAGTACCAAAAGAAGAGAGAATTATTTAAACATTTAAAGTAAGAGAGGTTTGAAATTATCTCAAATAAATTTATCATACTAGAAAAGTAATATTATAGAACATTTAACGTAAATTTATATTTTAAAGTAAGATTAAATTTATCATCCGGAGTACCTACTTTAGACAGTAGTCATTCTACTTTGTCTTTATATTTTGCAGACAAAATCTAAGGGAGGAATTCTAGAAAATACCATCGAATCTTGAGTAAACATTTGTTGAACTTAATGTTAATTATTGGATTTAAATGCCGTTATTGGTGGAAACCTACAAAATTTAAATAAACAGTAATATCAATTTTAAATTTATCTCGAGGTAAAGATTATAACTATATAATAAATATAGTGTTCTAAAAGAATGGTCTTGACTCTTAGGCATAATTTATAATAAAGGTCTAAAAATACGTTGGTTACCTAAAATAAAGCGTATTTGCTTATAAAATAAAGAACAAATTAAATATAATTAAAGCAAATTGCACAATACTGCCAATAGGTAACCAATACAGTAAAATTAAAATTATATTTCTATATTTTTATAGATTAAGAGTAAGAATGTTTTACGTTATTTACAAATTAAAATAAGCTTAAACCTGTTGACCGTTTTTGATTCATTCTATATATAATTTGTTATAACTATGTGGTAGTCAATAAATGAATTTATTATTATTATTATTATTTAACTCTAGATAGAAGAGAAATTGATGACTTTTAACAACCGACATGACATTTTCATATCAAGCATTAAGAAAGATGCGCGATTTCCAGCAATTTACGACCTACGATACGTCAACCAATCCTAATTTAGTTGATGATATCCATATTAAATGCAATATAGAATCATTTGGGAATACAAGAGTGGTACTCTGAGTTGTCGTCAAGTGCATTCGTGTTTCTCGGTAGTTGCTGTACTCCGCAGACACTGTAACTTAGGCCCCTTCAGCTTGCTGCGGTGGATCGGTTGCAGTATCAAACACAAGTGCGATTTTCGAGCTTCAATAGTGAACGCAAGCAGTTCAAGAAATTCAAGTGGCATGTTGGACGACGCCACGCGCGATGCATTAGTTGCATATTTATAATGGGTCGACGATTACAACCCAAACAAGCCACTACGACCTTCAAATAAGGCAATACGTAGCCTTCCGGACCACATTATCAAAATGGCCCAGACTCAACCAGAAACAGCTGGAAACGAAGCCGAGCGACTACTATAAGGGTACTCAAGAGAAAATGCAACAGCAAAGGCCGCCATAAAATTAATAGCTAATGAAATGGAGTATTCATCGGATGTCGGCTCCGATACAGAAGGTTTCAGGCAAGTTTCGAAAAAAAAAGCACCGGCAAGAAAAGCAGACGCAGATCCAGCACCAAAAATCCAAGTCAGAAACAGGTTCGAAACTCTACATGAAGAGACAGAATCTGAAACCACGCCCACTAAATGAAGAAGAAATATCCCACCCCTCATCCTACGAAAGGTCAAAAAGTGGATAAAGGTCCACACAGACATCGCAAACAGAGGCCCACAGATCATTAAGGCCAAAAGCATCAAGCTAGGGATAAAACTATACCCGAAAACCGAGCAAGACTATCGAGGCATAACAAAATACCTCGCAGAGCAGGGACTTGAATATTACACGTTCCTCCTACAAGAAGAAAAACCGCTCAGAGTAATAATAAGGGGCATACTTATGTTCACAGATGAGGAATCCGTCCTACACGAACTAAAACGTATAGGACTCCCGGTAATATCGACACGCAGAATGCGCAATGGAAATGAAAAAGTCCCAATGCCACTCATATTTTCTGAACTTCAGAAGACAAAATAAGGCAAGAAAATATACGACTTAAAATCGTTGTTCAATCTAGTAATCGCAATCGATTCACCACATCCCAGAAAACAATCAATCCAGTGCCACCGGTACCAAAAGCACGGTGACACGCAGCGAAAGCGTAGTGTGGCACCAGCTTGCGTAAAGTGGGGGCAAAGTCATCAAAGTGCGGAGTGCGAAAAGTCGCGAGACACACCCGCGAAGTGCGCAAATTGCGGGGCCGGCACACTGCTAACTATAGTGGGTGTCCGGAATTTCCAAAACTGCGATCGCTAGCAGCACACAGAGACGCCGCCTCAAAAACCCGTCCTGGTGTCTGTGAACATCGAAAATTTGCTCAAAGTAGGGTAAATTATAACCACAAAAACCGAGCACGCTGTCACCTTCGCCGTAGGAATGGCAAGCATAGTTGCCAGTCTTCCCGAGATCCTTGTGATCTTAGGGTACTAAAAATAAAACTCCTACTTGGAGAAGCCTTAATATGGTAAACCAACATCGCAAGCCATGGGTGAACTACGACGGAGGTATAGAATAAATTTCTGGTACTACAGGTAGTACATTCAAAAATAGCAAATAGCAGAATAATGTGGGAAACAAGAGCCTTTTCTATACAGTACAAAAAGGAAGTATATGAAATACAAGTGGCACAAAATATCAGTTCTTGATTCTTAAAATAATCTTTAAAAATAGTGAATGGTGGAAACCTAATTGAATGTAGCTTGGATTAATTACACTACTATTTATAATAGAAACCGTTAAGTTTAATTATTGCAGTGCTTAAAAATACTTTTTGCATCCAATTGTTCTGCATATAATCTTAGTATATCTACTCCTATTAAAACGGTAAAACTCATTCCAATTCCACCAAATTTCTTTGAAAACATTTTTATCGTTTTTTTACACCTCTCCTTAGATTTCCATTAGCACATATCTTTCTACTTCCACGTTCTCCCTATTTTGAGATAATTAACATAACGTTTCAGATTTATAATCTTCTTCTCCTCTTTTCTTTATACAATTTCCATTTACTGATCGATTACAACGCTCGCAAGAATGGGCACCGCCCGATGCCTTATTACTAACTGGGACAATATTTACTTCACATATGTGTTTTCATTTCGAAACGATTTGTTTTGGGATTACCATTTACTGATCGATAGAGATAGATCGTTCTCTTGCGCCGAGAATTCATATAAAACTGTTGAGGATCGTGGTTCGATTACATTTTCTGTATCGTTTAATAAAGTGTTTGCGTCTTCCATGTCAACCATCTGCTCTGAAGTAGAGTAACCTGAAGCATTCTCTAATTCCTTTTCTCTTGCAAGTAAATCTATTCGAATGTGAGAAAATTAGTGCCTTGTTTTGGACTCCGTACAAAATAAACATTTGTATGTAGTTCTCTGTATAATACGATAGAACAAGAGCTTTTCTGAAATTGTATGAAATAACAGTCTATGGACCAAGTCTTGATATCATTGTTGAAATGCCAGGAGCGAAGCATAGTTTACACGTCTTAGTTCGCTCGCTCTACCAAACCTTGGCTTGCATAATGCCGCAGTTTTCTATTGACATTTTTAAGCAATGGTCACACAGATTTTAATTCCTTTATAGTGAAAGTTGTAAATTCACGCTTATTTGCATTTTGAATTATGTTGGGACAACAACCTCTAGAATAATTTACAATAATTCTACTTCTGATGCTCCTTTTTATGTTAATAGCTGTAGGAAACTAAATTTTATTGTGTGGTCTTGATAATGCCACACTCATTTGTATTATCTATTGGTTATCAAATTTATAGTATCATTGTGCATATAATTAGATCCAAATGGTTTAATAGATCTGCAATCAATTCTCGATAGACAAAACAATTTCGCTATTAAATTATCAAGAACAGATGATGAAATTTAGCTTTATGTGGCTATTAACATGAATACCAGTATTCAAAAGAGAAGTAGAATTTTTGACGTTTTTGTACACGTTGGCTGTTCCATTAACCAAGTGACAATGGGGGTACATTTACAGCTATAGCTATGAAATATTTAAGGTCTATGTGGCCATCGCATGAAATTTTCATCTGAAGACTGCGGCATTCTGTGAGACATTACAAGGTAGGGCGAGGAACCAAGAGACGGAAGCTATGATTCGCTTTTGGTTTATCGATAGTAATGCGAAGGCTTGACCCATCAGCTAGTAATACATGCAACTTCAAGAAAATATTTTCCTTCATTGTACTATATAGAGAACACCATACACATTTTTATTTCGTACAGTGCTAATAAAAGTACTCAAGTGAACTCGCTTTCTAATAAAATTACCTAATAAGCCTGAAAATGTTTTAATTGTTTAACTTCAGAGCAGTTAACTGGAATGAAAGACATAAAAGCTTTATGAAGGGATAGCAAAAATGTAACAGAACCAGTAAAGTGTAAAATCCCATCGCAAGAGAAAAACCTAATTCTATCTATTACTAAATATCACTGTTAAGACAAATCCTTCCAAAATGAAAGCACATATCAAAAAAATATTAGGATACGTTTATAGTAAGTATTTGGCTAGTGCCCACTTTTGTGAAAATTGTAATCATTCGGTATATGCGATTTGTAGAACGACAAAGGAAAAAGAATATATGGATGTAAACTATTAAGCTATTGTTGCCAAAAAGAAGAGCATAGAAAGTGCTATTAAAAATCTTAAAGGATTTATAGAAGTGATGAAGGAAATGAGTTAGAAAATTTACTGAGATTGAAAAAAGTTCTACCGTTTTAAGTGATGTACTAAAGGTATAGAGAGGACAATTGAATAGAAAAAATATTTAAGGCACTGCAGTGGATAAAAACGGTCTCTATGAAGTCAATACCGCCCGACTCGAAACCCAATCCAAAAATCAAGCACACAATTTTCAACCCTAGATACCACAAATTGAGTTGATCTTACGCGAGATCATAGAAAAGCTACCGTTATTTGCAAGATAGGGATTTAAGAAATATTTATGCTAAAATTGAAAGTACAGTGAAGAATTGAAAAGTGGGCATGCAATTAGAGATGTCATAAAGTAAAAATAAACTTTAATAAGTAATGAGAGAATCAGTAGCTCTTGTTTTTATAAGGGCGGGCTCCATAAAAGTCAATTAGATATTTAATAACAAATGTTTAATAACGATTAAGTTTTAAACTTAAAACCGGATAAGATAAAGATACTCTATCCTCAGAAAATCAATGACTGATAGATTAAAGGTAGCGCGCTGCATGCAACGTTTTTACTGCGGCTACTTAAAAAAGCATGCCAGTCGCAGCACGAATACGGTGTTGAATCGTCTTGCCACCAATCCACTGTATAAATAAATAATAAGAATCATTGAATATATTTGAAATGTCTTAAATTATCTATGCATAATACATCTACGCGTATGTACATATGTATGCGCATGGGTAAATACCTAAACGTCCTGTTACAAATATATTCACAATTTGATATACCTGCACAAACAAACCATTTTCTGCATCCGCAGTCGCAGCAAAAGTTTCAAACAAATAATTATTTTTTACTGCGGCTGCAACATTCATAAATGTTGTTCATATTACGCTACTTTTCAGGCTGCGCGCAACAAATAAAGGTTGCAAGCAGCCGGACTACGTATGCTATTTTTTGAGTTGCACGAATGTTCACACCTCTTACAGCTTTTTAATTATCATGATAGAAAAAGTACCTAGCTATGTGTGAACGTCATATTACAAAATATTCATCATTTTACGTAAATATACTTAAGATTATGTGATGCGATTATATTAAATCACATTATTTTGACAACGGTGTAAACTAAATTTAAAAAGTATACTGATGTTTCACAATATGACCCTTTTGATACCTATATGTACTGTGTTGCCACTTTGCCTTGGGGTTGTTACAATACTTTATTTTTGCGTAGTTCGGTGGAGTCGGTCCAAGGATTACCTAGATAATAGAAAAATATGTTTCCGACATTTTATGGTTATGGAAGGTTTTAAATATGTCGAGCTCTGTCAAAAAGAATAGTTTTATCTGAAGTCACTTATTTTATTTTTGTGCCCTACCTCGTATATATGTTTCTTGGCTATATATCTAACTTGCTTGTTTTCCTTTAGTTTTAAAACCTGTTTAATTTATATGTATTTTACGCATGTTTTTCACCAGTTTTAATTTTATTTGTTACATCCTGTGTTTAATTAAGATTTGTCATGCTTATTTGACAACTAATCTATTGGTTATATTTCTCAGAATTTTTGCATGTGATTTTTAGCTTTTTATTATTTTAGTATAAAAATAAGATGTATTTTAACGTATTTTATTAAACAAAACAGCGTATTTAATATTTAATTTTTAATTAGAACATTTTTTCTAGATTTTAAACTAAATTAACTATCTATCTAATTGTTTTATTTACAATGCACTTGATTTTTAAATGCTCATCGTAAAATAAAGTTAAATTTTATGTTTAATTACCTCTTGATAGAAGACGTGTTATTTCTGTAACTTTCTCGGTCGGTATTAATGTTGAATATATATCGATACTGAAAATGGTGAGATGTTTGTTAGCAGCAATGTGCTTAATTGTTGTTAAATTACAGTGTCGTTTTAGTTGTCACGTTTTACTGACTGTTTATAGTTAAGCAATCGCAAGTTTTAAGAACTACCTCTGTGTGATTGTGACGGAACTTTACTGTGCCTTATAAGGTATGTTTATTTTATTTATTCTGTATTTAAAACGTACTTGCAAATGTTTTTAATTTACGGATTTTACATCCTTACTAAGTTATTGTGTAAGAATTGGGCCCTAAGTACAAATCTTTCCCAATTAACTATGCTCGGTCGTCGTGGATTTGCACCAGGTTGGTCAGTACTTCACGTAGTGATTTCTTAGGACTCACCCTCAAGTAGAAATGCAAGAGAGATTTTCGTAGTAAGTCCTGTACCTAGTTGTTTCCTAGGACTCACCCTCAAGTAGAAATATAAGAGATGCGGGTGGTAAGCCCTTTCTTCATGTGTACTTTCCTCCAGGTAGCGACACAAAGAAGTTTGTGTCAAGTACACTACTTCTACATTCAATCTCAGTCTTTTGAATGGCGCTTGGAGTATCTAGTCCATAGGACTTTTATTTCCATCGATATAGTTTACCATGATAGAGAATTTACTTTTGTTGCCATTTATGGACCGGATTTAAATCCTAAAGTTAGGAGGATTTCTGGCAGGCAGCTTATTTTCTGGTCACTTCAGCGAAGGTGCCGGCGAACTGCATTAATTCTTTAATGAGAAGCCCCACCTCTACTATCTTATTTATATCGAACGGGTTAGGGGCTTGTATGCCTATCCTGTTCGATATCACCGGAAGATTTTGAGGCTGCGTTTTTTGTGACCTTCGCGTAGGACACGCCCTTCCTCGTCCCTGCGGTGAATGTCATCGGCTTGGGGTCGTACAGGCATCCCTTGTAGTTTTCCATGTGTACACCTGTAGAATTAACATATTTTGGCGGCGTAATTTTGGGCTTCGCGCACTCACCCGTTTTGTGGTCGCCCGCGCACTTACACTGCATGGTAGTGTGGCAGTTTATTTGCGTGTGGCCATATTTTTGACGCCGATGACACTGACATTGTTTCTTCCGCCTAGGAGTCTCCACTGTGATCTCCAGGGCGAGGATAGACTTAATGTTAAAAATTGCCTTCCCGGCTTGCGTTTTGGCAAGTTCGGCGTAATTGAGAGGCACTGGCACTTTTTTTGTCCCTATTTTCATACATCTCACAGACACTACTGGAAGTTGTTGCCTCAGCAGATCTTTTCGAATGTCGTTATCAGAGATACCCTCAGGTATGTCTCTGATGATTGCTCTTGGAGACTTCTTCTGGGGAAACTGGTAGGTGTGATACGGCACCTTCATTTCCCCCGGGATTTCAGCCATTTTTTGGGTGTCAGTCGCGTTTACAGGCTGCAGTTTTATTCCAAGGGCCAGATTTTTCGCCCTTGGAAATCGGACGTTCTTATCGGTGAACTTTTTATTTACAGCTAACCAATGGGACCTGCCATGAATGACGATTAGTGGAACATTACCGCTGGTCCTTTCTGTAGTAGTGAGTGTAGCTACCAGTTCCGACAAGAGTGACTCGAACCGGTTAGCCACGTGGATCTTCGCAGCAGGGCTAGCAGTGCTAGCCAGCTTAGACGGCTTGCGGTTTTTGTTTCTGACTTCTATGAAGCCATTTGATGCAGTTGTGTTAGGCACTGAAGGAATTGTCGCGTTTTCAGCGACCTACACTATTGGTTCTTCGGAAGTGTAATCAAATGTTGAGGCTAGAAGCTTCTTTGCGTCTTCTTGCGCGACCGCGAAGCACGTTGCGGTCGACGTAATCGAAAATGGTGGTGCCTTTGCGGCACTAACCGTTGCGATTGCGCGCTTTGCTATAGCGC
>JAHWXV010456659.1:0-12572 GCA_024586415.1 Phrixothrix hirtus
ATTAGTATGCTGTGAAATCGAATTTCTCAAGTGACAAGATAATAATTTTTCATTATTAACTACTAGTTAATAATGAACATATTTATATTTTTTGGAAAACCGCGGGATGGTTTGGTAAAAACTATTTCTATAAGACGAATTACTAGACCCCAAGAGATTCTATCTAATAATATTTCGAACACACTAGATATTCAAATTTTGTGTTATACAAAAAATATATTTAAAATATGGAGCTGTCAACAACAAAACAAAACTGACATTGATTAGTAAATAGAAAAAAATAACTACTAGATGTAAATAAAACACTTTTTATTTTTAACATTATTAAAGTTTGAATTAAAGCTAGTAGTGGAAAAATAGTATATAAACCTATCTGGTAAAGTCTTTTATTGCCCTCGCACATTGCATCCCTCTGTGCTTCGACCTCGGGATACATCTTGGTGCTTGGGCAATACATGACTTTACCACTTTGGTGTATTATTTTTTATTATTTTTGTTCAAGTATGCATATAATATTTTAAACTGCAGGTACACTTTTTATTGAATTGTAAATGACATTTCGAGAAACCACACTAAATTATTATTACTAAACTTTGTAAATAATGAAAAAAATTTGAAAATTCAGCTTCGAAGTTTACAATGTGACTTTTTATCGATAATTTGTCGCTTTAATGTCTGTGTTTAAACTAGTGCCCTAGGTGATGTACGAATCATACTTTACTCCAACTGAAAATTTGTATAACTGAATTTGGAAACACATACCCTGCACCTTATGTAGCAAAGTGAAATATGAAAGTTGACAACAATTTTCTATGAGATGCAGTCTTTTCTTGCCGATTTATGCATAATACGTGAGTGTAATTTTAGAATGCACGACCTTTTATTTTCTAGAAGGATATAAGATGTACTAACGAAGTATATATAAAAATTATATTCACGAATTGGTTATAAAGCGGTCGATTATTAATAGTTAGTCTTATACTTCACATATGACAGCAAATTAACACTGTAGCTGATCAAAAGCGCCGTACCGACCTCGTGTCGCTCGACTTGACCCAAGATCATGATACCTGTGGGCGGTATAAACACTACCTTGACAGACAGAATCAGCTTTAAGCTTTATCTAATTCACATATGTGAAGAATGTATTATATCAAATTGAAAATTATTCTTATAACGTACCATAATAATAACTTCGCTCTTCCCTTTGCAGTTCAAATTTTGTTTACAAATTTTTACAAAAATTAGTTTTAGTTATATGTCCTTCAACACTAACAATGAGAGCGCATCCTTTATGCTCACAGTAGAAATTAAAATTTGAATTGACTGGCAGAATTTAATTATACTTTTCTTTGGTAAGCAAAGCGCCCGAGATTATTTTGTGAGAATACAATTTATCACGTAACTGAACATGACATGAGGGTGTCAAAAGGTAAAAGGTACTTGCGGTTTCTGATAGCATTCTCAGGTAAATATTCTCATTAATCAGACCGTATTGGGCAGACAGTTAAGCCTTTACACAAATAGTCATTTTGCAGAACTTATAATTCACCTTTTAAGGAACAAGACCGACCAGACTTCTAAGTAAGAATATTTATTACGACAGGCACTTTTAGTTATTTACGTTATCACACATCCTTCCATTTTAAAAATTCTATAAATTGAATGCAAGAATAATTTATTGTTAAAATTTTTAACACGTCTTCTACTGTAATTTGGTTTAGTAAAATCAGTTTTTCTTATACATTCTTTTCCTAAAAATAGTTAAACAGGTATTACTAGCAATACAAAGAGGGAAGTGTCCGCATACCCGTGTTATTTTCTGAATTAACAATTAATGATCAACGAAATAGTTTAACTGTTTGCATTTCATTAGATTAAACAGTATAGTTTATGTATAGGAAAAATGTAATATTAAGTTGACAATCGATTATCAACTAAAAGAAAAATACTTTAAAGATGTACTCATTATAAAAGTTGAAATACCTTAATTTAATTTACATCGGATACGGTGCATATCTAACCGCCATTAGTGAATGATAAAGTATTGGTTTTACCTTACTCGAACATAGCTTACTGAAAAAGGAATCATTTAAAATTGGATATTTAAATTTCAAGCTAGTGTTATTTGATTGCTGGCGCCATACAAGGTATGGATAAAGATTGTAGAATTATGAATCTATTAATTCATTTAAAAGGTTACATTTTAGCCTTCCTAAAATGCGATGCACACTTATGTTTGTATTATACTTAATTTGCATATGTTTATATTAAAATTAGGTTTTATGGGATTTTAACTAGATATTATAATTTGAAATATTAGGCAACTTAATTCAAGTAAAATTTGTTAATGTATATTTTATAAGGAATAAGAACTGATTCAGTTATTTGTTGGACTGTTTTAAACCTACACACACCTACAATTCTTAATTGTTATCGCAACTAAACTATATAATTCTTTTAAATATCAGAATATACTATAAATAATTTATAATTATTGTTATAAAGAACAACAAACTAGAATAAAATAAGTTATTTGAAACAATTCTGTATTTGAAATTAATTTTGTCTAAGCTCAAATATATTTTGTTGACATGAAACTAATATTTAATATTCACAACAATTTAATAAACTCCTTTTATTCGTATGACAGAAAAGAAAAATACTAAAACTGACAAACGGGAATATTCCATTTTCGTTCACTGGCCATTAAAATAAACAAACGTAAAAAGATGTATTTTGGCTTACATCCCTTTCTGAATGTAACAGTGAACTATTTTCTGATTCTTTATTTTCAGTCTAGAAGTTGAATATAATAAAATTGTAAGATTGCACGTAATTTACGCCCAACTTACATATTTTTCTGAACAAATAGTTATCACTAGCTTGAGAACACCTTGTATTTAAAATTATTTTCGATCGAACAATATACGAGATATGTTCAAATTTAACACGGAATTTACTTATAAGTTTTATTCGAATAAAACTTGCATGAAGTAACTACGGGTATGCTGTTTTTCGACTACTTCCGTAAAAGCTCTATACAACTTTGTCATTTTCTTGAAAGGTTTATAATTGCTTTTTTAGAGAATATTTTTGGCCATTCACCGAGCCAGTTGTGCACATATTTAAGAATTAAAAAAAATCCAAAAGAGCCAAGTCGAGTGAATATGGGGCGCGTGAAAGCATTTTGATTGAAATGCAATTCATGTATTTTTGCGTTGCAATAACTTTAGAATGTGCTTCTGCGTTATTTTTCCTTGCCAAATGCGGCCGACTTTCTTTAATGTTTTATTCTACAGGTCCAATAATAATTAATAACACTCTGCCGTTATTGTTCTACATTTTGAAGGTTGTCAATGAAAATTATTCCTGAAGCATCCCAAAAAAAAACGGTTCCTATGACTTTACCAACAGATGGCACCACTTTTATCATCTTCAGTGCACTTGAACCAACTTCTACCTATTGCTTCGATTGATTTTTGGTTCCTGGAGTACAGTGGTTGATCCAAACGTCTTTAGTAATAATAACTCAATGCATACATTCAATGTATTACACCTAAACAATTTCAAGCAATACTCCAAAGTATTTGAACAGTTTCGGTTATGGTCTACCGTTAACAAATTCCGCACCCACCTTGCAGAAAGCTTTTTCATATCCAGCTCATCTTGAACAATTGAAATCACATATAGACAAGTTTAAAACCTCATCAACTCACGCATCTTCCTCGATGATCTGCCAATACAATATCATGCACTTTTGTTATATTTTCAAGTGTATGGACACCTTTTGGCCTCCCAAACTGTTCAGCCTTACAAACGCTCGTACGACCACAACAAAAATCCTCAAACCACTAGTGAAAATTTTAATAGATGGAGTAAGTCCGAATAATACTTGTCAAGCTTTAATTCTGCTACAGATTTTCCACACAGTAACTAATGTTTAATGAGAACGCGAAAACCATTTTCTCCATTCTAACGAAATCAGTACAAGTTGTTTACATACAGAGTTACTTTCAAATACTTGAAGATATTTTAACAGTTTATTCCTTAAGCCCCATACATTCATAAAAAAATAATAAAAAAAAATTAAACAGCTTTAATTTGAGCGTAGTTGTATTTAGAAAATTCTTAGAAAAATTTGTGAGAACTTCTGATTTGCAATATGTATTGTCACAAGTTTTATGCCAGTTTTGCGATGACATCATGTGCGCTTATTCAAGTCCTACGCATATTACAGGTCATTGCAACGTGTATTGATAAACATCCAGCGCAAACGAAATTGATTAAAAAACTCCATTCTGTTTTATTAAATTAGATTTAGTTGTGCACGTTTTCAAACATCTTTATTATCCATTTTTCCAATGCTTTAGTGGAAGTAAAAATTATCAAAAAACAGTAAAAACTTATTAAGAGAAAATGCGGCTTACTTTATAAAATTAGTTTGCTGTTCCTTTTCATTATTTTTAATTGAAAGCTTTATTGATAAAACACATTATATCCCTTTGGAATAAATTTTTGTACCTTCTGTTAAAGTTAGAAAAAATTGGTAAACAATTATCGGCTGTTCAATTTTACGTAGATAATTTCAAATTATTTATTAGAAAATTTAGGAAATATTAAAAAGAAAAATCTGATGTGAGACAACACACAACTTTCTCTTACGCACATAGATATGCCAATAGTGTCCGCAAATGATTAAATTATTATCTACGTTCATTTTGGAAACGATAATGTAACGGTTACCCATCCAAGTTACTGGACACGTAATTCCCTGCTTAAGACTAGACATTTTTTCTGATAACTCGCTCCAATGCATTCTTTCAGGGAAACAACTAAGTTAACGTAAAGACATAAGAACTGTAGCAAGTTTTAAAAAAATTCTTAGAAACTGTTTGAGAAAATCGCAAAAAACTTACAACCCGCAAGAATAAACTGGCACGCCCGGTAATTCGATTTTAACTAAATCCTTGCTTTCTCATGTATGGAAGATATAAAACTTAAATATGGTTTTTGATTCGGAAAATTACTAAAAATGACAGAAATAAGGCGGTACCTTCGGTTATTTGATTTTAATCAAATTCTTGATTTACTACACGAAGGTCATTGTGACCTTAAATATAAATTTTCATTTAGCTAAGGTTTCCTCGTTTCATAGTTATTTTATTCAGACTTAACGGCGAAAGAACATCTGGTTACTAGACTTACAGAAAATTTTATAGAAAACCGCCTAGATTATATAAAAGGGTATTAAATTTCTAGGAAATAATTAAATTAAAAAAAAAATCGTTAGAGCCGATTTCGAAAAATTTCAAAAATCCAAAAATGATAAGCGTAAGGTGGCACTTCCGATTTGAATTAAATTGTTGTGATAGTGTGCGACGATGGATAGAAACTCAAATATAAAATTTTGTTTTTCTAGGACTTGGTTTTCGAGTTATCGTGTTGATCAGACACACACACACGGTCATGCGCATACGAATCCGTACACATGCGCACGAACACGCGCACGAACACGCGCACGAACACGCGCACGCATACGTGCACGCGCACACACGTGCGTACGTGCACGAACAAGCGCACAAAGACGCGTACGAACAGACGCACACGAAGACGTGCACGTAAACGCTCACGCGCACTCCCTAGCTCACAGGCACGCGCGCGCACACGCAAACGCACATACACACGTACACGCACACGTACACCCACATGCCCACGCACACACATACGCATACACACACTCACCCGCACGCGCACATGCACATCCACACGCACGCGCGCAAGCGCGTACGCACCACTCCCACCCGCACTCGCCGCACTCGCCGCGCTCGCACACGCAAATGCACACGCACAGACACACACAGACAGACCAATTTTTAGAAACATGATGTTCGGACCCGGGGAACCCCAAAACGTACATTTCCACTAAAATTTCGACATCGAAAATTTTGAACGAAAATAATACTTTTTCTATACTAGATTTCATGTAGGCGAGAGAAAATAATAATTAATCATTAGTAGAGAAGAATCTATGTCCGTTATCAATCACAATAACGGTACCCAAAGGAGATTTGTATTTTCTTTGAAACGTTCCGTTTCACAGAGGTCCAAGAAGCTTAAAAAGTTGTCCAACAGCCGAAAAATTATAAATTCAGCTTCAATAAAAGTCCGCCATTTTTGATCCATTACTTTGAATTTGGATTTTAGTTGTCGACTTTAAATTCATTTTTCGCTTTTTGGTCATCTTTTAGAGCTTTGGAACCACTGTAAGTTTATTTGAGTATATTAGTTTATGCACATCTTGTTCAATTATTCAGTTAATTTAAAGTGTTTGACAACGTTATCAGATTTTTGTTTTTTGCAAACGCTTTTTCTCTACTAATTATTAATTATTTTAGCAACGCTTAACTCTATATATTTAGATTTTTGGTTTCTAGTATAATGAATTCGCAGATAAACAAATAATTATAAAGTTAGTGTCGATTATTACTTTATTAGCTGTAGGTATACTACATACAAACTATAAGATAAAGCAAAAATTTTACTGGGGTAATTAATACCAAAATTTCCTATGTTTAAAAAGTGTTAATTAATAAAAATGGATTCACAACTTTATTTACAAAACATAATGTTGTAGTGAAATTTCCTTACAACACTATTGGTGTTCTAATGTAGAATAACTAAACAATATAAATGAAGATATTCGTCTGTCTATTAATGTACTCAGTGACAGAAGTTGTAACAGCAAGAAGGAGTAGGAATTTCTTGATCAAAGTTGGTAGATCTGTTGGGCTGACAGTAAGTAATAATTGATCAACTTTTGAGATCAAGTGGTAATGTGATAATGTCACATTTTCGAGATGTTATAATTTTTTGCTAACTTTCTAGGTCTGTGTTTTTCGTACGATTTGATGTTCTTTTTCATTGTTAATTAACACTATTTTGGTTTTTGTTCTTTTGTTAATGTGTTTTGTTTGTTTGATCATGCCTAGAGTACAGCAACGAGGACATTATCGTCAATAAAGCGATTCTGACAGATGTCGAATTATTGGTTTGCGCGAAGCTGGTTTTTCATTTGGGGAAATTGCTAAATTGAAATCGGTCTACTGTAATTCGAGTATGTCATGCATGGTTTGAAGATGGCCAGGAACATCGTAAAATAGGAACCGGGGCTTCAAGAAGAACGAATGAGCGTCAAGATCGTCGCTAAAGATAACTAGCATTTAGAGAACGATTTTCCTCTACTCAGGCAGTTGGTAACCAATGGTTTCGTGAAGAAGGTCGCCTTGTAACACTTAGAACAGTTTATCGCCGAATCCGAAGTCTTGGGTTAATATCATATTGTCCACAACTTGTGCTTCCTTTCATAGCAGAACATTATCAGCAACGGTTACAATGGTACAATTAACGATCTCACCGTAATCTTGAATGGCGCCGTGTTATTTTTAGTGACGAATCTAGATTTTGTTTAGGAATTCACGACTGTCGCATGAGAGTTAGAAGACGGGATGAACGACAGAATTTTCGATTTACAATTGAGAGGCACGTGTACCGCACTGTGGGTGCTATGGTTTGGGGTGCGATTACCTATGGCAGCAGGTTTTCCCTGGTTTCCATTCGAGGCAATATGACATCACAATGGTATATTGTGGAGGTTGTTGGAACACTTCTGCTGCCATTCTTACAAGAGCTCAAAGATCCATTATTCCAGCAAGAGAATGAATGTTCACATGAAGCAAGGTTTTCCTCGAACTTCTTTGGACAGGCCCAGATTCGTCTTTTGCCCTGGCCCCCAAGATCTCCAGATCTTTCTCCCATTGAACATGTATGCCCAAATAACATTTTAAATTCCATTTGGCTTTTTAGTACTTTTATTGGTTTTATAAAAGTTCAATTATGGCTGAAACTAGAACTTGCCATTATAAAGTTATTAGCCTTAGTTAACCACATTGTAGCAGCTAAATAACAAAAACTATTAGCTACTTATTAGAAATAGCTTTATAAAATCCTTAAGATGAAAAATAAATTGCTTATTTAAGACATTTGCGTTTTATAAAGGTGTTTAAAGCTTAAAAGTTTTTAGTTAGCTAAATATTAAGGCATCTAGCTTTAAGAAATTGTTGAAGATGTAATATCTTAAGGCTTTTTTTAAAAGTTTTTAGCATTATGTGTAATAGAACTGTATTTAAAAAGACAAAAGTATAGCGTATAGCTTTAATAAAACTATCGTTTAATGAACTTATTATTAGAAAGTCAAACCTATAATTATGATAAGTTTTCTTTTAAGTAGTTATTTAATGATTAAAAAACCAGGCTACTTCCAATGAAAGATAAAATTTATGCAGTAATAAAGGAACAACTGGTAATAAAATTTTTCCAGTTAAGTTCGATGGACTATTTTAAATTACTTCTAAAACGATAAAAAGGTCGTTGTAACAACGATATTACAGTATCACACAACTGCTATAAATTCATAGGCAATAAATACTTACGCTTACAAAATAATGTATAAGAAACAGTACAATTTTATTTTGTTTTAAAATATCCCATATTACAGATTTTAAGTTAGGAAATATATTCATGAAATGTCAGATGCCAATTGGTATCAGAGGGAACTTGTTTAAAGATTTCAGGTTTTAATAAGTTTTATCAGTCGTATTTATTACGAGAATGAATTCTTAAAACCTCTTTAAAGCAAAATATATTTACAATTATGATTTAAAAGAAATTGGGTAATTTAATAATACCTTTAGTATTTATTGTATATTTAAAATAATACAAACAGTTTCATTTTCGTTTCGCATTGTTTATATTATAAATGAACAAGCCATTTTATAGATAAAGATAACTATTCCAGAATTTAATTGGTTTTTTCAAAAATATTGGGCTTTTTTAGTCTGTTTAATATTTAGAAAAGCTTGATTAATTACCTTGGTGCAAAAATTAACTAAAAAACGAAAAAATATTTGAAGGTTATTTATTCTCAAAATTATAAATTATATGTTTTTCAAGGGTCGGGCTTTTTTTGAGCCTATCTAATCCACTTTCATCAATAAACTTACTTTAGTTTATACTTTTTGAATGAGGAAATTGTTTAATATTTTTCTTGATAAAACGATAAAGTTCTAATAAGAAGTTTTTAAAGCTTTTCTGATACAAAAGTGATCTAATAACATGTTTTCAGCTGATTGACTCTTTTTAAAACAGCTACAAAACTCTTTCTTATAACATTTTAGATTTATAGTTTTAAAAAAGGCCCGTAAAAGCCATTTTAAGGGTAGGTCTTTTGTGTTTTATAGTTGTTTTAAGACAGTTTAGTAGCTGAGTTTTACAGATTGCTATATTTATTATAGAAATTTATAATTGGCTTCTTAGCTACTTTAATCGCTTGTATAAAACCAAAAGTGTTTCTTGGGTGGGACATACTGGGTAGAAGGTTGCGAAATTTGCAACGTCCTCCTTTGACTTTTGGAGTCCTTAAGACATGAGGTGCAACTTGCATGGGAGGCAATACCCCAAGGCGGGATAAACCACCTTATTCAATCAATGCCTCGGCGTGTAAATGAATGTGTAAATCAGAGAGGCTGCACCACATATTATTAACAATTATTATAAAATTTTGTTTAACTAATTAAGATTTTCCTCCCAAATTTTGATTTATTACTACAACATCGATGAATATTCCTACCAAGTTTCATCCGGAAATTCCGACCACTTTTTGGTGTTATAATTTCTATGTCACTGAGTATATTTTCAATAATAGTTCGAAGTAATAATGGACTGGCCTCCTTGATTAAGTACTTTAATTAATGCATTCATAAGCTGACCCAAGGTTACTACGTTAGTACTCGTTTGTTTTAAGTAAATAATTTCACAATACCCTATTATTGAATTAATAATAAACATACCATTGTTATTGTTGTTGTAATCATTAATAGAATCTCTTGTTAGAAACCTTTTTCTAAAATAATTGAACTTTGCCGATAACATATATAACAAAATTTAACGTACATCGGTACCTCACTAAAGTTTCAACTAAAACAATCATCTAGAATGGTAGTTGCTCAACTTCATTTATTTCTATCTTCATAAATTGACAATTTTCATATCCCAACAAACTTTGTGAAACTATTTACACAGTACCAAAACTATTCCAATAGTTTGACGAATTTTGCAATAGTTTACGCAAAACAAACCATTGTAGATAAGTAACTGAGTCACCCATAGGGTTCAAAGTATGATACCCAATGAAACACACGGGAGTTATAAGCGCTGTCGTAGCCTGGAATATTTTTTAAGGCAGCAAATCGTTTATTCCCGCCAATTTAAGTTGTAAGTTAAAGCAGTTTTGAGATAAACAAAGTAGCAGTCGATGCCAATAAATTTAATTAAAGTGCAACTAAAGTACAACTTTTAAGCAATAAATTTTATCTGGCTTATTTGAGGTATTATTTTAAATGTTTAATACTAACAAGCAATCAATCGATAACCTATAGCTTGGCCAAAAAGCATAGGTGACCAAAAAATATGAAAAAGTTCATCTTTATTATAGCGATTAATGATTAATCTTTATTTTATAGAATGTAATCATTTCGAATTACATTAACTAAAATAGTAGACATAAACAAATAGCTTTTTAGTATTTTTAACTTCTAATCGATCCTAATACCTCTGATGTGAACTGTCTAATAGAAATACGTGTCACGCCGAGATTAAAAGTTTAGGCTTTTGTATTTGTCACTAGAAAAAAGTATTTTTTGTTTAGTGCAAAGGAAAACAGACCTTTTGTGGATCAAGCGTGGTGCCGTCTATGAAAAAAAAGTTGAACTGAAATATAAACTTAAATAAGAATGAATAAATTTCAACTTTTACTTTAATTGTGCATTTTTATTCAAACGTAAGAATTCCCAGAAGATATGATAGCTGCATTTCACATAGATTATCCGAGAATGAACGTGTAAGGCTAAATTTGCAAAGAACAACTAGTCTAACCATAATTTAAGCAGAAGCTATTGCTTTAAATGCTAAGATGATTCAATGTGTTCAGTTTATCTATACGAGTTTTGTGAAACTATACATTTCGAAAAAGAGAAGGCAAAGAAGAACCAATCTACTTCTTGTTTCAAAAGCAAATCGAACTTACAATTTTTAATAAAAAATATCTTCCAGTCGTAATTCCCACATATTCGGTATACAATGACCCTTTTGCTTTTTAATTAAGTAGTGCCTTACTTCCAAGTTATACATGAATAAACTCACTATAATAGATCAAAAATCTTTATGCGCCAAATAATAATATCGGTTTTGGACAAATTAATGTCTTAGATATACAACAGGAAATACTCCTAAAGTCAACAATAACAAGTAGTAAACTAAATCCATACGTGGTCAACCATCTTGGCATATTCATTAAAGATAACAATCAA
This sequence comes from Phrixothrix hirtus, assembly GCA_024586415.1. NCBI lineage: Eukaryota > Metazoa > Arthropoda > Insecta > Coleoptera > Phengodidae > Phrixothrix > Phrixothrix hirtus. The sequence continues at coordinate 11,427 of JAHWXV010456659.1, forward strand.
TTCGCATAGCAGCATAGGACAGTGTAAGAAATCCACTATGAATTTTAACGAAAGTCTTGGTTTCGACATCATAGTTATCTTAGTAGACGGTACTGCATAGACGGTTCATGTGACCGTGGGATAGCATGAAGTCACTTATACGTTTTTTCATTGAAAAGGATAATTTGTTGTTCCTATAGCATTAACTAACATTTCGTCTGCTTTACTTAAAGGTGGAAGAATTTACCATTCATAATTTTTTTACTTATTCCATTTTTAGAAACTTTTACTTCGCTAATAGTAAAATTATAATTTGCGATGAGACTCTATCACTCTTTATTATGCTTTGGAGCCAATCGATTTCCACTTTAGAGACTTGTTGGTAAAATTCTTCTACTAGAGGACTGGCGACAATATCTGCCTGTAGTTAAATATGGTGGCTAGGTTGGGATCGTTCACGAATATTCATTATAATTACTGAACTCGCTGAAACCTCCTAGCTTTCCACTATACAAGGTGTGGCGGATACAAAAAGCATTATTTAACACATGTGTACCTAGGCCCTTTATGTACTTAAATCTTTAGAAATTTTTAATCTAATTTAAAAAATTGATTCTGAAGTTTCACATAAAAATCTATTAAACGTACTTAAAAACATACTCACTTGCTTTTGTTTACATTTAGGGTGAATGTATTTTCTTGAGTCAAGGCCGCCATCTATTTTAATAAAAAGTAATCAAACGTATTCCTTTAAATAATCTGTTAGCTTGTACTATATCACAATGCTTATTAATTAAAATTATTTATGCATTAATTATTGTGAACTTATTTGATAAATAGTTTAAATTGACATATGAAGTAATTTTTTATTGGATACAAATTAAGTAAAAGTGTATGTAATTTATTGACCATTTAGAATTATAACTATTTTCACAAAATTTTAATTATTTATACAACACATATGATTGCAAATATTAATAATATGAAGCTATTATACGTCGAAAATAATTTAACTTTACCTTAAAGCGACTTTGTAAAAGTTAAAGTTATTTAAATGTTTCTATGTATGTATGTGTATGTATATGTATATGTATATGTATATGTATATGTATATGTATATGTATATGTATATGTATATGTATATGTATATGTATATGTATATGTATA
>JAHWXV010456687.1:0-12273 GCA_024586415.1 Phrixothrix hirtus
CTGCTAATTTTTTAAAGGTATCGTTACTCAGGAAAACATTCAAATAGATTCTGGTTTCTTTTGATATAATTTTTAATAGTTTCGCTTACTTAAATGAGCCTACCTTGAATTTTAAATTATTTTGCCTTGAAAACCTTGAAATGTGCTTGAATTTTTTTGTTAGAATCTCTGGACACCCTGTATCTGTAGCAGTGTTATTATATACAGTTAAGCAAAATGCAAAAGAAACTATACTCTGATTTTACTTGAAGGGTTGACGGCGGTTTCACTAAGCGTAGGAAACATTTATATTTGTCTGGCGACAGATTGTTTATATAGCAACAAATTCGTTGTTATTCTCTAGGAGGAACTGAGTGATTTATAGCAGTAATAAGTTCGCTCTCTGATTTTACCTTATCGACATCCCGGTATTTATATGATTTGCCAGCGTTCTCAAATGCAAGTGGGGATAAAAATTTTAGTTTCAAAAACCAAGTTTTCCATTTTTTTGATCGGCATTTTTGGCAGTCTCTGTGTGCTTAATTTTTGATATTGCTTTGAAATTTTTATCATTATTATTAACTTAGTTATAATAATAAACATTTTTACATAGCGGTTTACAAACATTTTCAAACTTAGTTTTACATGAAATATATTTTTATCAGCTAGATAGTTATTGTTTCTATTAGCTTATTCATAAACTGAATGCATTTTAAATTTATTTTAGTTAATTAATAATATGTAAGCTTTAATTTACAGTCTACGTGAAACTTTGTATGTAGCGTATCCATTTTCTTAAAATTTAGATAAGGCACATGTGTCTATCTACATGAAGGTTATTTCTGGAATTATATATTTTATAACAGTTTATATTATTAATTTACATGATTGTTTTAAACAATTTCTGACTGGATATTTTATTTACATTTGATTTTCCTTAGCTATTTCATGCAATAATTTGATTTTTACATTTTGGTATCGGTTTACATTATAAACATTTATAAATTTGTTATTGTTGTACCAATTAGTTATATTGTTGAACAAATTGTCTTTTTCATTCAATCACTCGAAAATTTTTTATCGCGGTCACTGTTTTAATCGAATTTAGCACTTTTATGGTTTCGATTCAGAAGTTGATTCACACGCCACAAAATAATTAAAAATTCCGGAATCGACTTCTAAAAGTCAGAGGCACGTTACATAATATGTGTCCCTATGGGTTTTTTACCTCTTCTTCCTTGAAGTGTAATATTAACATATTGTGCATGTCACTTATAAAATAATCTGTTAAGGTGTAACCTTAACAATGGCCAAGTTTGAAGGTTTGCTGCAACTAATTCAACCAAGGTCGTGATCGTTATGTAAATCAAGCTTATCCCTATGGTCCTTTTATAATTGTAATTAATAAGAATATTACACGTGTTACTGAGCTTATCGAACAGAATTGACTTAACAGTGCTGAAAATTTCGGAAGAACTTGGTGTCAGGCTTGGAACCGTCCAATGTATCATCTAAAAGCAGTTGGGCTAGCTAAATGATGATCAAAAAGTTGTATGGATTCGCATATTTTAATTACTTCAAACTCTACTAACTCTAGTATATACAGGATGATGCTCAAAATTACAATGAATCTCCTGGCTTAAACTTGTATGCCCGTCATTTATATATAATACAAATTTTACTTAAATATCACGAAATAAATGGATAATTAAGATAACTGCACAACACGACGTTTTTTCGTACTCATGTAATTAACTTCATACTTAATAGTTATCATAAACTTATTTTTCAAATAAAAACTCAGAGTTGTACTATTTTTCACGAAAATATGGCTGCGAATAAAGATTAAGTTTACCTTCAAGACATAGCGACAAATATTATAAACTAGAATTCTCATTGACTAGTTAATTCGAAAAATTCACTGAGCAATTAACATCATTTTCGTTATGCGCAAATCCTGATCCTATTTTCAAGAGTAACTAACGCAAATACTCCTTACCACAACAAGAATGCAATAATAACTGAGCTAAGTCTATTGCGCACAACCTACATTTGATCCCAAATTCATTTTTTTAATACCTACCGGCATTCACATACATTCTGTGATGTTTCCCGCACAAAAGTAGTAACAGTGTGAAACGCAATTAAAGAATTACGATAATTCATGGGTGTTCACAATATTAATAATTCCAGAAGCTTAGTAATTAAGACATTAGTAAAGACAGAACGAACTTCAAGAATGCTTTAAACAAAACCGGGCGGGAGTGAGTGATCTTATTTTATATCTAATAAAATAATTGTATAAATAATAACTAGTTCATTTACAGTTTCAGCAAACTGATTAAACGAACCAATAGACCATGTAATATAGTCAAGGACGAAAAGTGTGTACTCAATTGGAAATGAGATTCGCTTGAATGACAACAACCATACAAAAGCATTAGAAGACGCATATTTCTCAAAGCAGCTGAACTTGAAGTTGCGCGTGTGATATCTCTATTAAGAATGATTATAGTAAAACAAAGTATTTTAATAACTTCGCATATTCCAAGAAGTGAGTACATTAATATCGATAAACATCCAATACGAACAAATATGCGTAAGCCAATTTAAACCTTGAGGTGAGCATTAACTTCTTATTCTTACTATACAAATTATGCACTAAGCGCATTAATTAAAATAACAACTGTATAACATTATCCAATACTTCACTTAAAAAAAACGTCCGAATTAAATATAGATGGTTTTAATAACCTGTAAAACTAAAACAAAAAGAATCTAAGATGATTTAAATGAAAATTAATTAAAGCACAGTCATTAAATATAATTTCGCAATGTTGCGTCATGTTAGGTAGTGAAATATTCAAATACATTGTTAGCTAGACTGATAAAATATTTGACGGACAAAACTGTCAATAATTGTACCGGCAAAATAGACGATGAGGGCATGAAATTAAGTATAAGTAGGCTGCTTTTACAAAGCAAAGAACAGTCTTCGCATGAGGCTCAACACATAGAATTACTCTGTGTAAAATTGTTCGAGGCCAGATAAAGCTTCTCCGAGAGGTCAAACTATATTTAAATTTGTAGCTATATTTATGTGACGTGTTGCCAACTCTCCGAAGCTACAAAAATCTTGAGTACCGTTCCAGATAAAAATCTGCAGGAAATAGTTTAGTAAATCTAAGGCTAGTTTTCCATTCCCGAATTCTAAAAACTCGATCCGAACCGTGTTGCTAGGTAACGAGATCGGTGAAAATCTTAAAACACCACAGCCACAGTGGCATTCTCGTTTTTAGGTAGCCAAGTGCCTTGTTGGCGTTGTTTATACCAAACCCGTAACCCAAACAGCTCTTAGCCGAACGTAAACGAGTTGCTAGGTAACTATTTAGGTTTGACGTAAAGCGTGGCTAGAGTCATTGCGCCTCGAGTTATACCGATAGCGGAAGCGCAACTACGCTGAATTAATATCACCTGTAACAGTCAACGTTTCGTCGGCTACAGATACGTTGCTCAGTAGCAACCTGCAAACGACGCCTAATGTCGCAGCGTTTCGTTGGGCTGACTGGCAAAGAAAGTCACGGGTGCATCCAGGCGTCGTTCTATTAAACATCCGTCTAAGTTCCCTGCTACATTAAATTACGTACACATCTCAATCGCAAGCGATGCAGTCGTGCCCATGTCTCGAAGTTTACTAAAACTGTCGTGTTAAAGGTTGACAGGAGAACAGAACTTGGAGGGGAACGGGATACGTTTTGTCGATACCGATGCGCCACGTAGTGAGAATATTTATCAAACCGCCGACTTTTCTCACTCGTTCGTTTGCTGATAGATTTTAAGTACCAATTAACTGTTTAGTTGTTTCTACCGTAAAAATATTGTTTCAATTTTCCGTTTTATTTTAATAAATTGTTTTGTAAATGATATCATTCTTATTACTGTCAGCCCTTAATTAAATTAAGGAAACCAAACAATTATAAAATAAATACCATAAATATTCGTTTTATGGCCGAAGTTGGAACTACGTTACTTCGGCAAATAACGTTAACCGATAAATAACTATTCCGAAGAAACACTGACCTGAAAATAAGAAAACCGAAGCTTCTCTGTTCACATAGACCTTAAAAAGGAACTTAAGATGAACCTGACCCACACGACCAAGCTACTCACTGCGAAAATATAAATTCTTTAGTTTTCCTTTGTACTTAGTAAGCCTAATTGAAGTCGACACAAAGAAAACGCTAAATATTATAGTCATTTGTAAACGAAAAATACGGAGATATTTCTTAAATTTACTGGGATTGTAATGAAAATCATGTAGAGCGAACATCCTAAATGCACACTAACAGACAGGCAATGCTTGTAAAATAAATAAATTGTTTTATTACAGAAGGAATAGTATTGGAGGTGGTTAAATACGTTAAATCTACTAATTTGAGAAGGATATTTAATAAATTAGTATTACATGAATGAAAATTTGGATTGTTTGTGTGGTAGTGACTACGGTGCGAGCTATCTTAGCGGCTTAGATAGAATTGTCGTGGATACAGTTCTGTCAGTGGTTTATTGAACATGGTTATATTATTTACAATAATCTAGTCACTGGCGCAATTATTCTTTGTAGATATGGTAGATTAATAATCAATAATGAACATCAAAGGTCACTTGAAAATTTGCAAAGATCAAATCAAAATATGCTGCTCAAATTAGAGGAACGATTTTAAGTTATATATTCTTTCAATGCGAGTAAATTAAAATTCTATTGCAAAAGCTAAAATGAAAAATCACAATTAAATTATTCTCCATTTTACATTTTCACAACAGGCTGACATTAATATTAAGTGTGGCAACGATGAGCACAGATCACCTCTTAATATCACTATGATTTACTTCGACTTAACCTCTGGAAATCTGCTGGAGCTATTTATTCCTCACTCCTTAGTCAGCACTTCATTGAAGATTTGTAATGTGATGGGCTTGCCACGCATCCTACGATCAAGTACGTTCTAGACGTACCCTATATGACTAAGATCGATACTCAATGCCGACATTGCATAACATTCATATTAAGCAAGTATTATCTGGCGATCGTGTATAAAGATCAGTTCAGGACCAATAATATACAGAACATGTACAGTATGATTTAAGGAGATGGCATTTATGTAATTTAATGTATTTAGTAAACACTAAACCACGAGCAGCTCTGTTTAATCTTCTATACTACTACAGGGTAACACCTGGGCATTGGGCCAAAATCAAATAATCAGTACATCCGTAATTTATTATAGAAAGTTACATTATATTTTCAAACATGTTCAGTAGGTTACGCCATTTTACTTACGAAGAAAAAATCACATCTTTCAAGTAATGGTCGTCTGTCCTATTGCATTGTTCTATTCTGATCTGAAATCTGTCTGACACACGTTCCAACGCCTCCTCACCAAGCTATTGCACTTCTATTCGAATAGTTGCCTCCAGGTTATCCAATGAATTGGGATTTTTAAATGTAGCTCCTTTGCTTCAAGTAACTCCAAACAAAGAAATCGCACATATTGAGTCCAGGGGATGTAGGAGGCCTGTGCACATCTCCAAAGTTGATATCAAGTGACCTGGAAACGCTTCCTGCAAAACGTTCATCAAATTACACGCAGTATGAGAGTTGACCCCCCACGCCGACAAACGTTGAAATGTTGACGAAATAACCTTTGAGCTGCAACGATGTAATCTCCGTTTCGAATATACGTGTCATATACGAACTTTAGGGTGCCCTCTTAGGCTTAACCAAGAATTACAGTGCTTGATTTGGAATTCAAATTCAACCGCCAATAAGGCAGTTATCCAACTTTGAAGCTGTAACATACTGTGAATCTGAAAAAATGTCTGTCTTTGTATTAGAGTAGTAGTTAGAAATATTGCAATCACAAATTTTACTTAATCAATCTAGGTTAGATGACATGAGCTTGACTAAGTTCAGTTACTAAATATCTTTCCATGGAAGTGTGCTTACTCAAGGAGAAAATAACTAAAAGATGATTTGATTTTATGAGGCTTTTAACTGTCGCCATTGTTCGAGTCTTCATTATTTCCACATTTTACTAAATCAATGCCTAAGTCTTCTGCATATTACTTGCCATCGGGAGAATAGATTGGTTGCTGTCAATTAACGCTACGACAGTTGCGACCTAAATCTTGCTCAATTAATGCATCTCGTGTTAGCTATAATACTATAAAGAAGTGTTCCCCCAGCGATAGTTTTGTAACACTTGAATACAATTACTTAAAACCATCTTGCTAGAATCTTGGCTATGGAAGAAAGAAAGGAAGAAAGCTAAATTTATCTCCGCTTTCTACAAAAGGCTATTTTTGTGGAATTTTTTTCAGAACACAATTCAAATATATTTATCGTTCATGCAGAAACTACATGCTACTAATTAAACTTTAGAACTGAAAGGCGATCCTCAGTTAACGAAACTGATATTTCTAGACCACATTCTTTGGAAGCAAATTAAATCAATAATTTATACACAAAAATTGAATCACTTAAGCTGAAGTGGAAATAAACAATGCTTCTCACATTACAGACCGAACGACTGTGGTAAATTTTGAAGGAACATTGTAAATATATATCAAAATTGATTTATAATAACATTTTAATGGCTGACATTCTGAACAGTTTCATCCATACGGTCCTAAATTACGGACTTCATATAATGGGAGCACCTTTTATACACGAATTGTCTTCTTCTAACTAACACTGGTCGTGCAAAAATGATGTAAACTTATTTTAAGAGATACTTTCTATGCATTCACTTTTTGAAGTTGAATTGATTTACGCTAGCAATGTATAGTATCACGTTAGTTCATATGAATACTAGCGTCACAATGCGACCAACAGGACAGGCGAAGAAGAGCGCTAACCATTTTTAAATGGCATTGAAGGTTTGATAACCTTGTGGAAATACAACCATAATGGAAGCGTATGTATTCAACAAAACCTCCAACACATCTGACATTGGGCGCATTTGTAATAACTTTTGTACTGCCTGTGATGTGCACAAAAGAATAAGCAAGAATCCTGGCCGCACAAGTCCTGCTTATTCAGGCAATGATTTTTCCCTTTAATAAAACCTTAGGCTTCGTTGCCTCAACTGCAGTGACCATTTAGCCATGCCTACTTTATACATAAAATTATGACATCTTCAATCATTATAATTTACCTTGGGTCTTTCAATGTTTTGACTTGGTAAACTTCTAGTTACTTTGTAATTTGTATTTTTGCCAACCTTTCATAAAGCTAAAAGAATAAAATGTGGCAAAGAGGAAGAATTGATTTGCAAAATTTCAGTAATACATCTTCATTCATGTTTTGTGGTTGGTCTTCATGGCTTCAATTCGTATGCTCATTGAGTCATACCTGCTGAGAGCTGTAGTTTGGCTCATTAATAACCCTTATTCACGTAACAAAGCTGTTCTTAAATGTCGATATCTTTGATCGGACTAATTAACACGAAGTTTTCAAAAGCCCAAAACGCAGATCAAAACTCTCAATGCAATACTTTAATTGTTCTGATGTGTTTCATGTAATGTCGCCATGCCAATTTTGATCATTTATCTTTGTTTTCTATACAAAAATTTGTACAGAAAGCTGGCTAAAATTTAAATGTTTGGGCACTAGACGGGTGTTTTTATTATTTCAAGGATGCCGTTAGAACAGAATTGCTCGCTTCAGCAGTCTACTAAATAATGCGCACAAGTAGCACGAAAATAACCGCATGCTTAGGACAAAAAATGGTAAATTTTCGTCCTAGACTTATTGCACGCACTGGATGAGGACGACTATGATCAACAGGTGCAGCATTGTGAATGGTTTTGAAATATGTTACAGAAAAATGAGAAGTATTTGGGTGAAATGGTTTAGATTGAAGACGAATCGGTTTTGAAAAATGAGAAGTGTTTGGATGGAATGGTTTAGTCTGAAGAAGGACAGTTTAAATTGAACCGGCAAATTTGTGAATTTTTAGCTTTAGAAAATCCACACGTTCATGTAGAAAAGAAGTTAATGTATCGACCCTCGACGTCTGGTGTGGACTGTCATCAAGTAAACTAATTGCACCATTCCTTTTTGAAAGTACAGTTACTTGTCCAGTGTACCTAAAATTATTATGCACACCCATTTTACCTACAATTTGTAAAATTTTGAGAGCTATTGATTTTTAGTTCCAGCATAATAGCGTTCCACCGCACATCCACCGAGACTTGAAAGTTTGTCTTGATATCAACTTGGCAGAATAATGCACGAGCTTCCTCTATATTTTACTATTCTAAAACCCCTTAATTTCTACATATGGGGAATTAAACGACAAGGTGTATGGAAGATCAGTTACACTGGCAATACAAGTCGACGCCATGCTAGCGTTCCTCAAGTACAGTTTGCCGTATTCAGAAGTTTCTGAACGCTGATAGTAACCACTTGGAGTACCTCTTGCAATTGTGGAAGCCAAACGAGTTTTGCACAAATTTCTTTTTATCGATATATATATATATATATATATTGGGTATGACAATTTCAACATAGCTTTTGGTTTTCTTAAAGCGCGTCTAAATTTTTTTGGTAACCTCGATATATTATTCTACTTATATTATCTCACTTAGATACAAAATATGATTTTGAATTTCTTCTATGTCTTTGTTTCGTGCAAACTTAAAAATTACTGGATATATATCCACGAAACTTGCACAGAATATGTACTACCTTTCTGACACAACTTTAGCTTTTGTTTTATGTCAATGTTGCGTTCCAAATTAGAATATAAAATTTGTCGAGGAAACGTACTTGACATAAAATGTACTGCATTCGGTCGTCCATCGGATAGAAGCGGGCTAACTATTGAGCGTGCGTCGTCGTCGCGTGAAATTTCTGATGCAGGTCGAAAGAGGAGCGGGGCTAGTACGCGAGGTATCACTATTATACAATGTATACATTTTGAAATGCAATATAAGTAAAAGTTGACCTTAATAAAAACATCAAATCTGATTTTAATAGGGACTGTAATAAAATACTTCGTGTTTAAACGCAATAGTGTAATAACAATATTCTTTTGTCTACAAGGGATTATGACCGAGTTTAAAATATTACGACCCTTTGTTCAAATTAAATTTATGATATAAATCGAGCTTTGGTTGTATAGTTATGAATATTACATTGTATTTCTACAGTGCTATCAAGCTATTTGTGAACTAATAAAAATAATTAACCTTCAAATAAACAAATAAACCCCTGAATATGTACTTTAAACTTGAAACCGATCGAGTTTGTTTTAATTGATATAGCCCTGACATAAAGAATGTGTTGTGTAATAAATAAAATGCGCCAATAAAAATTATGTCTGTTTATTAATAGATTTAAAAATTGCCTTCACATGGTCCTAATACAATTGCAAATAGTTAACGTTTATATCAACTATTTAAAAAATAGGGGTATGTATGTATGTAAAATCTCTAATACAATGTTTAGTACCTAAAAGGAAAGCTACAAAATAAATTATAATAATTACATTAAGTAGTGTCAGCTATTTTATAAAATCAATTTAGGTAAATAATAGTGAAATTATAGCCGTCCTTAGTTATATTTAATACTAGGGAAGTAGACGATACAACAGGTCTACTTAAAATCGATTACTTTCAGTATTACTGGGATACGCTAATGTTTTATCAGAAAAAGTTTTTGTTAATTAATCATTTACGCGAGTTAAGCCTCATTGTGAATAACATTTCCCTAGCTCTAGGTGCCTTGTTCTCAAATTTCTTTTAATTTTATTTAGTTTTTTGCTAAGCAATGTTCTTTACCAACTTGTTGGCTTTTATAAACAATTTCAATAGTAAATTCTTATATTTTCAAAAGTTATAGAAACCTTGACATATTACAATTTCTTTTATTTTAATTTAAATGTTTATGGGTTACTACAATTCCCTTTAGTTCAACTTGACTAATGTTCGAGCACTAGTTATGCATTCCAGCTGAATGTATTATTCGTACTAATAACAAATTATTTAACCGAAATCTATTTCAATAACCAAGTTATATAAATAGGCAAAAGTGATAAAGTGAGATCTTAAAGTAACACCTTACAAGTATAAACTCAAACTCTTAATAACTATGAGTAGAACAACGACTGGCGTGGAACTATGTTTGGAACGCCGAAATAAGATGTCTACCCATTTCGTCCTAGTTGGGGCCCATTAGAAGAAGCATATCTTCCAACACTTCAATTACAATTCATGTCAATAGTTTAAGTATTTGTCATACTGACTTATAGGAGAAAGCAATTCCATCTGGTTTTGGGCTATTTTGAGGGCAAATTCAGAATTAAATGCAAAGGTTTCAGAACAAAATGTTTTTGTTTCCAACACTTTCCCATTTTAACATGGCACATTTATGATAGCAGTCTTTACAGAGATTAATACCATCAGTGTAGATCGATTTCTGTTGCCTTCAAAATAGAGCTTCAGTTTGTGAAATAGGATCTGAGTCCATTGTAAATTTTGTCCAGAAAGGTCCATTTATAAATTTTGAGACAGCATATAGTTACACCAAGCGCAATTTCGCGAACAAAATGTATTTAAAATGAATTCGTAGTGCAGTCGATGTCATTATAGTAAGGCAATTCCGAATTTGTAAGCTATTGGAGCACATATTTATTTGTTGAATACGGCCGTTTCTTTCTTGTTTTAACATCCATGCAATCGAAAAAGCGTAGTACAATATTCTCCAGTTATTGCTTTGTCTTTTTTAGAATATTATGCTACGGACACACCAAACAAAAGCAGTAGCTAGGTTGATTCTATAGTTTTTAACAGATTCGAAACACTTTCGCCGCTAAAACCTCATTTTTTTGATTGTTCGTTGGTTTCTGACTTACAACGATGTAGCTATGTTTTAGAAACCTCTACTAATCTATGAAGGAACTCAATTGTATTACGTTTATGTATATCCAAACAATGCATTGGTATCTCAACATGAATTCGCTTTTGATCGATGGTTAGCAATCGCGTCACCCAAAAAATAGAAAACTTCTTTAAACTAAATATTCATGAATTATGCAGTAAACACTGGAGTATGAGATCTGCTATGCCAATAGTGTTAACTGCCTCATTTAATATGATTTTGTATGATCTTAAATAGCAAAATAGCGAACAATTTCTACTGTTTGAAGAATTTCAGTAATATACATGTTCTAAGCAAAGTACTTTTACCTAATAGTATTATTGCCATTATTTACTGTTGTTAGGTCAAAAACTAGTGTAGAATAAGTAGAAAAGAGTTTATTAATTAACAACAAAAATCAAATGCATACATAATCAATATTAAAGACAAAATTAAACACATGTACCAATTTTAAGCCGTGTTAAGATAAATGCGCTACTAATCAATCCAGGCGTGGAACCCATTTTAATTGAAATTACCAAATTATCAAGTCATTTAAAGACTATCCCGAATGTGGGTCTGAGTCGAATATTAATTGCAGTCACTTACCATTTCAAATTTTAAATTAATGATCAAACTTCAGTTACGTGATATCTTGTGCGTCTTAGATTTGCTTAATTTATATATATATATATATATATATATATATATATATATATAAATTAATGGACATAATTTATTGATTACTTACAATTGGGCCTTCGATTCATCTCGCGGAAATGGCAGGTCTACGCTGGACTTCTATGTACTACTTGATATAGCAGGAACTGCTAAGTAACTGCTCTAATTTACCATTTAGGTGGCACTAACATTGAAACACTGGTAACTGATTGGACTGGAAAGACGCTAATTCCTCTGAAGTTAGTGCTTAATTGGAGATCTTGCGTTGCCGTAACAACAAGGTTTGTTAAGGTTATTCATCAATCGCGTAGTTTCGTTATGAAACTTCTCTATTTCACCTTATTTAAAATAGGTTACTGTTCGCACATTTCGTTTAATTTCGCATTTTTACAAATTTTGACTGCTATTGGATTATGACTATTAAATGGTTACAAGTTTTAGGTTTTCCGCCTTTTTACAAACTTATGGAAAGGATTTATTGTGGGAATTTTGCGCTCGTAGAACTTATTGAATTTAAAATTCAAAATTGTCCAAGAAAGCGATCTTGGCGTTCTACACTAAGACTTTCACCTCCATCTCCCCAATGGTGTTGTTGCCGGCCACGTTCTCAACACGCTAAACAGCAACACAACGCAGTATCTGTATTTCTACCTAATATTCTGGCAATTACTCTATATGCAATCCCACCC
>JAHWXV010456703.1:0-11519 GCA_024586415.1 Phrixothrix hirtus
ATCTTCCAAAATCTAGTCATGTACGCCATTGATATTTTTATTGTGGATCCAAAAACGGACCTTCCAACACGCTGTTTATTTTTGACGACTGTTCTTCCTCTCTTAAATTCAGCTCACTAATTTTTATGGCGTATCCACCATTGTTTTGCCGGACAACCCTTTTAAAACGGGTGAAATCTCCGACCAATACTGAGATTTTCTTTGGAAGTTCACCTTGTAAAATCAGTGACTAAACTTTTATCCCCAAAATTGGAGAAACTGTCAAACCGCTCTCAGTTTTGTTCATGAGGAAAGCTAATCAATTATCGGTAATCCCTCGTACCTGTCCCAATTTCGTTGTTAAGTGATTGTATTGAGAGGACCAATGCCTTATGGAAGATTTTTTGTTTTGATTCAGTTAGATATATTCAAAAAAAAATTAAATTCTAAACAAATCTATACTTAGGTATTCGATATGACCTGCTTTCCTTAGAGCCTGTGGAGAGGGCACATTGATTTAAATTTAATAATTCTGTTGATAGTTCTGGCTCGTTTTAGAGGTATTTTGAAGTTCAATGCCATACATAAACAGGGTTCCAGTGATTGATGTTACAGAAATTGTTTTTAACCATTGGGGTACCATTATACACTTCATCTCATGATTGACTAGTTCTGCAACTAGTTTTGTAAGATACAAATAGTTCAGGTGCCTATTTTTTGGGTAATACTGGGAAGAAAAAGATAATTCAAGGGTAATACTGGAGTATTACTGGCAAAAAGAGTTGTAATTGAATTAAAAAACAACGATTCAACGCTCCAAAATGAATGTTCTTCAAATTATCTACTGCAATTACCTAACCACGATTAATCCCACGTTGGCCCACCCAGCAGAATCATCTATTTACAAAACAAATAGAATAAACTGACAATTACCGGCATGCAAAAACCCGAGTGTGTTCTTTGGGCTCACTGTTGGAATCAGCTATCCGCCATTTAATTATGCCCATCAGGTGCGGGCTTTCACAAAAAAAAAGGGCAATTATCGTTACGACAACCTCTGAGTGAGTTATCTTCTTTATCGGTGCATAATTATCCTAGGGATAAAATTTAAGCAATGATTTACCGCTCAGTTATTCTCCGCTAGGAGTGTTCGAGCTCCTTATGGGAAAAAGAAATAGGTTCCACATTGCCATTAAAACCGAGGTTAAAACAGTTATTTGACTTGAAGGAATCCCTGAAGGAGATCTTTCAAACTTTCACTAAAATAATTAAAACAATTTTTTGGTTAAACTGTGTAACTTTAATAAAAATTAAACGTTTCGAAAGCTATTTGCCTTCTTTTTCAATAAAATTGATGAATCTCAAAATTATTGTTATAACACGTTTTATAATTTTCAAACAAACCTGCTGCAGAGCTCTTAATTCAATTATTAAATATTTCTTTCTGCTCCTAACTAATCGATTCAATTTCTTCTGTCAAAATACAGTATAACTCTGCTAAAACGAACTTGGAAATTACAAGCGTGTTGTTCGCTATAAGTGATCGTTCACTGCAACAAAACAATTGAAAATGCACGTTAACGCACTTATACGAGCTACAAATTAAAACCAAGTACAGATTGGTGTAGAATCACGTACAAAAAATTTCTCTTCGGCGCGCTTCGTGGTGCATCGGTGAACATAGAAGTAAGCTTGTCGCTTATTTAAACGCGAAGAAGTGAAGCATAAAGTTCACTAAGTGAAAAATGTATAATTTGCCAATGGTGATCGAAGGCCAACTAGATTACAAAAGTTCAGCAAAATTTCCGTACATCTCCGCTAACTCAAGCAATACGAAGCGCACCGAAGTAAAATTCTGGGTAGGGAATTTTACTTTTACAATTCGCATGTCTTCCCTTCACCGTGCAGCGCTGTCGAGATTAATGAAAGTACAACAATCAAATACATGAAATAAATCCTATGTAATGTTTTTCTCCACGCTGCGATTAAGTAAGCGGCAAGCTTTAGGAAGTTTTACTGAACTTTTAACAATTTTGGTGATTTTCGAATACCTTCGGCAGATGTCGGAGGGGTAAAGCGTACGCATCCCATTTAAAAATAAATTTATGTAGGTGTAAAATCACGCATAAGTTGGTGCGCATTTAAAAATTACGGTACGTCGCACCGTATTTCATAAATGAACGATAAGTTTTGCATATCTGACGGAATTCTTGATGCGTATTTTAAAACTCCCTTATCAGTATCTACATACGTTTGTCTAATGCAAGCCAATAAATTTATTTATCTTTTTTGTTGATTAATTCTTAAAATTAATTATTTTTTTCAAGTTAAGTTCGTTGCAAAAGATCATAAAATCTAATTTACAATAATTAAAGTGTTCGTTATAAAAGTGATCGTTAAAAGGAATGTAAAATGTATGTTAATAAATGTAAATTAATTCGGGACTTGAGATTTTGTTTGTTAGATGCGATCGTTCGCTATATCACGGGTTCGCTATAACAGAGTTATACTGTATTTGAAACTATGTAAATATAATTTCATTGACGCTTGCAATATTTTAAGAATTATTGATGTCGATCCATTTTCTATTCAGACTGGTCCAAGAGCTATTTGACCTGCAAGAAATGGATTTAATTATTGCTGCTTTGCAGTCTTACACCTTCTTAATTTTTTCGATACTAAACTTTTTCTCGTCAAAAACTCAAGTTCTCACGGAAGGGTGAGGTGTATAAGTTTCTAAGCGATATTCAATCGTGAGCTTAGGTATAAAATTGGGGCCTTAACTCAAAACCTAATTTCAGTAGCTGGAACTTTTTATTTATGATGTAGAACTTTGAAATGTATTATGGAATTGTGTAATCAAGGTGCCAACTTCGTCTTTCTTTTTCATCATACTGTGTTCAAAACTATTTCGAAAATTTAGCTCAGACAGTTGCAAACTTTGGGACACCGCAAATTATGTGATGATTGCGGTAGTTATAAATATTGGGGTTTAAAAAAAATTGAAATGTTTCGACAATATAAAACTACTTAGATGTTTATTGATTTTTCCTGATAGTTTTAATCTCAAAAGCGGATTTAGTAGATTTTGGATATACACCCTCTATAATTGGTGGAATGGGCTGCCTTGCAGTTTGTACTGGCAACTGAGTAATTACAAAGTTTGGAACTGTTAGGAAACGTGTGGTTACCGCCACATCTCATGCAAACGAAAAAGTTGACAGACGTTAGTTTCCTTCTGAAGAATAGGAACGCGCGCTTCCCCTTTGTGCCGACTCGAACCCAACCTAATGTTGACTACTGCCGAAGCGCGATGTTTAAAGTCAATTCAGAGATTCTTAGTAACTAGAGAGGTTTTCGAAAATTAAATCTCTAAATATCCTTGTTATCAATGATAGGGTCGATGGAAAGATTACGACAGCAGAAGCCGTTCAATTCTCCTGAGAAGTAAGTGCTGCTCCGCCCCTTAATATTATTTAACGATAATGTGAACAACATACGATATACTATGAATATCGAATCTAACGCCTCCATTCAGTCCACGTTACTTATACTCTACATGGGCCAGTTGGCCATTCTGTATATCGCAAAACCCCCTACTGAGAAATAAATAAAATACCTTCAAGTCGCCTCTCTGAAAAATGTTCTGTTATACACAAAGCTTTTATATTACCGAACCCGATAGTGTTAACACTGAACTGGATTACTAAAAACTCTTCTTAATCACGGTTATCGCATTTTCGATATTCAAAAACCCATTGGTCAACATCTTCAGGCCATAAAAACGTCTTTACAACTGCTGGTTTCCAACTTAGTTGCTGATCATATAAGAAAATTTCTTTGAAATTATATGACATTGTAGTGTAAAAAATTTGTATATTGCCAAGAATCACACAACTCTCGCCTTAAGCGGTATAATATTTATTGCTACGTTTGTAAATGTATTGGCAGCAGTTAAATCTGGCTTACCCTATATAAAGTTGAATTCCACGTTTCAAAATCACTTATATATTGTGTGCATGATAGGCGAATCATTTGAAATGTACCCTAAAGTTTTTGATTGAAACGTTAATTAAAATACAGAAACTGGCTTACGCCTCAAAAAACATTTTCAAACAAAATTACATCAATTTTTTATTGTTTCTTGAAGTGAATACCTTTTCGTTTCTAAATCTCCCCATTTTTTGTTTTTAATCTGCAAAAAAATAAATTACAAATTAATGCATTGATAAAATATGAATGAAAATGATATTTTTGTGGCACCTTGTAGATACGAAATGCTGTTTCTGCAAAAAAATATTGAAAACGTACCTTCAGTACCTATTTGTTAAACTTTATACACATTTACACCAACATTGTTTGCCAAAATAATGTTACATAACAATCCTAATGAAAAATTACATCGACTAATTTTGAATTGTATTTAAAACAGTTCTACATACACAGATTCTAAAAGTATATTCGCATCTCTATTATAATCGCTTTGTTTATTTTTATAATATCTATCATAAACTAACAAATTTTGATCTGGTATTTGCTTTTCTAAAGGTAGATACGGTCTGGCTGTCAGGCTAGCTGCCAAGAAGTAGCTTTCTTGTCGAGATTTACGTTTAATCAAAATTTAAATCTTTACCGAATGAATCCGTTAACGAATATATTTTTAGCGTTTTTGTTTAGTTAAAAAGTAACAACTTCGGTCAAGAATATTTAAATTATTAAATTGAAAATTTCTTTCTTCGAGTAAATTAAAAATAGCCTGTCTTCAAAGTGCAAGCTGAAAAAATTCAAACTAAGAAAGAATAGGTTGAACCAAACTAACTCGTTAATTGCCCATTGTTTACCTGCACTGCAGACGGTTTCATTTTATATTACCTTACTTAAATGAGAATCTTGCATAAGTAATAGATTTAAGTTTATGGCGCAATCGTAATTTGCATTAATTAATAGAGCAATTCATTTGTCACGGTACATTATACTACATTATTTTGAATTTTATTTTCCTATAAAACAAATGTTAGTGCTAAGTTATTTTATCATGTTCTACTAGAATAGATTTATTATCTATATTAAGTGCATTACCTTCACCTTCACTCGACTGATGTCATCTAGTAGATAACCTGCACTTTAAATTAATTTTAAACTTACGCGGAAAAACACAATTTCAAAATTTCAGAAATAAATAATATACAATTATAATGCAACATTTCTAATTGAAAACTAAAACAAAGAAAAAGATCTAGCATAATTTATCAGTGTTGTCACAGTTGTAATGCAATACATTGGGCAAACCAAAACATAACGTAAAAATAGAATCTTAGAACATAAATCAACAATAATTTAAAATAAAATGTTTACGAATTCGTCAAAACATTTATTGAAAATAATTAACTTCAAAATTTTTAGAAATATAATCTTATAATCTAGATACAAATTGTGACAGAACAAACGAAAGCTCGTCGATAGCATTTATTGGCAACCCTATCATTTAACTAACACAAGTTCAGGGAATTAAATTAATTTAAGAACATTTTAACACGCGCTCTTTCAATTTATAGAGAATAAGTTAAACAATTCCATCATCCTGTACAAAAACTATTTTTAAATAATATAATGTGTAACAAGAAAGGTATGCGCTGGAAAAGCTATTTCAGACACACGTGAATTTTAGATGATTTCTAACATTAATAAATATGAGTCATTTTATGTCATACACTTTTTAATAATATACAGATGCTAGGTAGATAATTAAGTTTTTTATTTAACAACGTTCACTCCGATTTTATTTAAAATTAATATTTTTAAACAATTTATTGCATTTGCTGAAATAATATACAATTTAGGGTCCTATAACACTAAAGAGTAGGTAAAGACGGATCCCTACTTCACGAAACAAAAAACGCAATAATACAGGGTGTCTCTAAAGTCTTTCAATATTTTAAAATAACGTACGACAAAAACAAATAAACCTACATTTTTTATCCACAAAAATGAAAAGTACAAATTTGGGAAATTTGTTGTTTAAAAATAACGTCATCTAAATGTTAGCGACACTCTTCGAACCGCTGGCTTACATTAATGAAGACCCTTCGAAGTAGTACATTTAGGGATATGCATGGTGGATCCTGTAGATAGAAGCAGTTTTAGACACTGAATATCGCAGCAGCACTTGAGCTCTGCCCAATATCGTGTAATCCATAATACGCACCATTACCGTTTTGATAATAGGCATGCACACAAAACCTACGTTGTTTACTCATAAAGTTCTGCATCGGTGCCGAACCTCCCCGAACCACTTTGGATTGCGCTACTTTCTCCACCTTGTTTTCAAAACTTCTGTAAAACTGAAATACATAAATACAGCTGTGAACCTGGCACCCGACTTTTAAAAAATTTAATTTTTTATGCAGATGTAGTCGATTATAGCAGAAAACATTTGGTTTATAGTAAAACCGTCTATGAAGTAACACATAAAAATCGCCTGCGCCCGAAATTAACCTAAGAAATTTAGAAGATTGCAATTTAACATGCGGTCGTTTGTAGTTGTTTTTAGTGATTTTACTTTTGTTTGTAAAGTTACAAGCAAGCGGCAACTTTTTGCTTATACGAAGTTAGCCCCCCACTTTTCGTATTAGCTTATTTCAAGAGTTGTGCTGAATTGTGCTATGTTTTTGCTAAATTGTGATCGAATGTTATGACCACAATACGAAAAAAGCGTTAAAAAATAGAAAAAAAACATATTTTAGACCAGTCCCCCACTTTGCATATTTCGCACTTTTCTCAATTGTGTTAAGTTGTGCTAGATTGTGCTAACATTATGCTAAAGTAGTATTTCAAAAAATTATTACAGAAAAAGTTATGCCCAAAAAACATTTTCGATTATGTAAGATATATGTGAGTCGTACTAGCCTAGCAAAACTCAGCACAATCGCCAATTTTGCCGTTCTATGTCCAAATTTCGATGCGATGACCACCAACTTGCATATATGAGTTCTGATAGCGTAGCACAACTCTGCACAACGGCCAATTTCTCCAGCACAACGATATAAAGGGCACTTTACTCGAGCGCGGCCGTTCGCAACAGCATTCTATATCCAAATTTCAATGTTCTGACAATTCGATGACCACCAACTTGCATATATGAGTTGTGCTAGCGTAGCACAACCGCCAATTTTGCCAGAACACGATATAAAGGACACTTTACTCTTGAGCGCGGCCGTTCGCAACGGATTTCTATGTCCAAATTTCGATGTTCTAACGAACCAACGACCACCAAATTGCAAGTCGGAATTGTGCTAGCGTAACACAACTCAGATATGCAATTTAGTGGTTATCGAAATTCGGACATAGAATGTTGTTGCGAACTGCCGGGCTCAAGAGTAAAGTGCCCTTTATATCGTTATACTGGCAAAATTGGTGGTTGTGGTGAGTTGTGCTACGCAATTTATATATGCAAGTTGGTGGTCATCGCATCGTTAGAACATCCAAATTTGAAGACAGAATGCCGTTGCAAACGGCCGCGCTCAGGAGTAAAGTGGCCTTTATATCGTTGTGCTGGCGAAATTGGTGATTGTGCTGCGTTGTGCTACACTAGCACAACTCAGATATGTAATTATATGACATTCGAATGGCTGATGGTAATTTAAACGTTACTTCAATCCTATATCATCAAAAATGATTTTTGGGCGTAACTTTTTCTGTAATTATTTTTTCGAAATACTACTTTAGCACAATCTAGCACAACTTAATATAATTGAGAAAATTGCGAAATATGCAAAGTGGGGGGCTGGTCTAAAATATGTTTTTTTTTTCGATTTTTTAACGCATTTTTCGTATTATGAGCATAATATTCGAGCACAATTTAGCACAAACCTATCACAATTCAGCACAACTCTTGAAATTACCTAATTGGGAAAGTGTGAGGAGGCTTAGTGTAGGCCAACTTCTCCTAATGGTGAGATGTGTTAGATCTGTTTGCGGTCTCATTTATAATCATTTGGAGTTGTTTGTAGTACTTTTATTTTTGTTTATAGTGGAACCGTTCAAAAATTACAAATTCAATAGAGCCTCAACTATCTATACATCAATTATCCGAATCATCATCAACCATTATCGGTAAAATTGGAACATTCACTAGCCTTATTTTGCTTTGTATGTAAACGTGATTATTAACTCTATCCACTTTTGGATAAATTGCAAATCGAATGTTTTTAATCGCAAACGGAATCGTTTTTTCTTAAAAAAGAAGCATTTTAGAGGCCCTAATTATTTCGGATAATCGACACCTTTCTGTATTACAAATAATCCCGCAAATAAATGTAACGCGCCTTATAATTTAACAAAGTTACTTTTTTAAACAATTTTAAATAATGTGACTTTTGAACGATTCAACTACAAACGAAATTAAAAAACTATAAACGATTCTAAATAATACGATGCAAACAGATTTAATACATGTTTGTACCTTTATATAGTTGTAGCTTTTGAACGGTTTAACTGCAAACGAAACTAAAATTACTGCAAACGACTATATATTAAATTGTACTATTTTAAATTATTTAGGTTGATGTCTGGTACGGACCATTTTTACCCTTCACGACACTTCGTAAACGGTTTTATTACAAACGGATCTTTTCCACTGCAGCTAACTACAATCTACATAAAAATTAATATTTTCAAAAATCGGGTGCCAGGTTCCCCAAATATTTCAAACAAAGCGGAATTTCAACTTGATGTAAAGTTTATGAACAGCTTTAGTAAATTTAGCGGTAAATTGTACCGAAAGTAGTTAACACTGCAAACAACAAGCAACGATCAAAGTTTTATAAGCATAAGCTAAAGCAATAGGTTCGTCTAAAGTCCATATTTTTTACATTTTATTTTGGTAATAAATACGACATGTAATAAACAGAAGCAGCAATACATAAACTAGTTAAGTAATTTATGTGCACGCAGAGCTGCACAGTTTCATAATTCAGCCTTAAATCCTGCGTCTAACCTAGTGCCAATCGCAGTCTTGCCCCATTGATGTTTTCGCATTAGCCAAAATTTTTCAAATCGAATGTATGTACGTTTTTAGAAAACTTTTATTTATTCCAATCTATAGTGTGTAAATTTAACCCTAATTTCTGCTTTGTCCGTATTATCTTTTCTGCATTAAATGATTCTGGAAGAGAGAGCCTAAGCACATGGATGAGTAAATTTGTTCCATCATAAGGCGTACTATCCCGAGTATTTTGCAATTTAAAATTTCTAATTATTGAAAGCTACTATTGCGACAGTTCATGTAATCTGGAACGCTTATAACTAAATACGTCCCGTTAAATTTGCCTTGTCCTCATAGTTTAAAATTTAATGGATAATGAGATAATTGTTCAAAAGACTAAATTTGTTTTTGCATGAAGTTTTCGTTTTTGCTTACATATTCTTCACCAAAACTACATGCTTATATTTCAATACGTACAAATTTGGTGAATTAAGATTTTTTAAGTTAATAGTTCTAAGACTGACGTGTTGCAAACTGAATGTCCCTTAAAATATGATATGCATCTTAATTAAATACAATCTAAAATATATCCAAACATTTTCTATCATTTTGTTTATTTTTGGCGAAAAGGAAAAGGTTTAACTTCACAGTTTTACCTATTCACATTTGCATTAAATATCAAATTCCTACTTGTACGTTAAAATTACTTTAATTGTATACACGTTTTAGCGCAGAACATTTACGTATATTTCACGTTTTATTCAGCTCTTATCGTTTCACACATAGTGGAAGGATAAAAATATGTAAAATCGAATAATTTCAACTTTATATAAATTTTGCACGCAGATTTGGCGAATTGTAATTTTGTAAGCGATTGACGTTTTGCATCAAAAAATAACTGTTAAAAATTTTATAAATACAACCTAAAGTGCCGCGCGCGTCAAAGACACTATTTTGTTAACCTTGCTGTAATAATAAATATATTAAAAAATAAATGCAAGCAGTACTTATAGACTATAAGATGTTTACTCATTCCATTGGTTTTGTCTGAAAATAAAAGTTTAACTTTACGATTTTACGTTTACACACTTTCCTTAAATAATAAATTAAATTTGGAGGCGTCTGTACTTTAATAAATTCTAGGTTCAAAATTTCGTTCGCTCTATACACCTCATTCGTAACATGATATATGTGTATATATATATATATATATATATATTATGTTTTATGCAGTCTTTATCTTTACGCTCATTGTGAATAAGAACCTAGCCTAAAATCGCTTAAAAGTCTTAGACCGATGATAGCTAAACGGCCTAAGCAAATGAGCTATAGGCTTCAACTGTCCAGGCTGTGAAGTGCACAGCGAGGTTTTCGTGTGTCATTATAATATAAAATTTAAAATATTGTAGAGGTTGATTGGACTTGCTATCTTGATGAAATAACGAACATCCATAACTGAACTGGTATGAACCTGGAGCGCAACTTTAAAAACATTAAAATTTTATATCAGAACTCGTTTGTACCCGTTTGTACCTCTTTAATTTAAGTTTGTACCTCAAAAGTTTAAATGTTCCAGGGCGTTACAGCGCCCAACTTTGAATAAAATAATTTCAAATACAGTATTTGAAAGAGAATCGTTTGTACCCGTTTGTACCTTTTTAGTTTTCGTTTGTACCTCAAAGGGTCCTGAAGTACCTACAGCTCTTTTCAGTTTTGACATACACCCTTATAGGGAACCTGGCTATTTTTTAAGATGTAGAATCGGGCCAAACGGCGTTCGAAAGAGTATCGTTTGTACGCGTAAGTACCTCTTTCGTTTTTATTTGTACCTCAAAGAGTCCGAAAGTACACCTCTTTTCAGCTTTGACATACCCCCCTAGCTATTTTTGAAGATATCGAATTGGCCCAAGCGGCATTCGGAAGAAAATCGTTTGAATATAGAAGAAAATTTTATCTTCTATCAAGACAATGACTCAAAATATAAAGCGCATCTAACCAGAAAATGGATATTCTACAATTGCCCAAAAGTAATGGAAACAGTCCTACAATCGCCTAATATTAATATTATAGAGAATATATGGGCAGAAATACAGAATAGACTTAAAAAGTGGACTGTAAAGAACAACGAAGAACTTAAAAGGGTAATACAGCAATAGAGGTACAGTATTTCTCCAGATGTGACCAAAAATTAGTTCTTTCTTGCAAAATCGTTTACAAGTTATTAAATAAAAGAGCTGGCCAACCAAGTACCTACTGTGAATGTAATTTTTACATGTTTTGCAGTACTTTTGGACGCTGCACGAATACGAATGATGGGTGTGTGTGTGTGAAGTTAGCCCCCCATTGTTTTAAAAATATAATTTTTCTTGGAGTTCTGTGTAGATTTACAATAGCTCCAGAGTTCCTGATGAGTTCTAGAAATAGTTCTGGCGATTAAAGCCATAAAAATGAACTTTAAAATTTAGGGGGGCTAACTTCACGCAGCCCCTCATTTGTGAAAAATATAATTTTTTATTAGAGTTCTGGATAGATTTCGAATAGTTCCAGAGTTCTTGAT